>OY804260.1:31917526-32072646 GCA_963680825.1 Meiosimyza decipiens
GTTTGATTGGGTTATAATGGCTTCTTCAATAGTATCATCATCATCATTCTCATCATCATTATTATCATTATTTAATGATTGAAAATTAGCTGAACTCTTTTCCTCATCAAATGTTTTATAGTTCAGTTTGCTCTTTTTGAATGGTGTACTTTCTAAGAAAGTACTTTCTTACTTTCTAAGTACTTTCTTAGTACTTTTTTTGTTGACTGATTAAATAGAACTGATTCGAATCAATAAAAGGTCTTGTTTTTTATAGATTTTGCTCATTTAATTTCAAAATGCGTTTTATAAAACAACACAAGGCAATAAATGTAAAGAATATTCACTCAGAATCATTTAATTTCAAAATGCGTTTTATAAAACAACACAAGGCAATAAATGTAAAGAATATTCACTCAGAATTAAAAATAAAAAACAAAGCTCGGCATAGTTCATTACTACCGAACTCTATTCGCGCAGTTATTGTGGGGCCATCAAATTGTGGGAAAACAAATGTAATGATCTTATCTTATTGAAAGCCCTAATGGACTTAAATTTGAAAATATTTATTTACAAGAAGATAAATTTTTCTTCATTTTCCAATAATGATGATGTGATATGTCCAGATGAAACAAAACCAAACTCAATATTTATATTCGATGATATTGCATGCGAAAAACAAAACCATGTGCGATCTTATTTTTGTATGGGTCGACACAAGCAGGTTGATAGCTTTTATTTATGTCAGTCATATACACGTATACCAAAACACTTGGTTCGTGATAATGCAAATATGATTGTTATGTTCAAACAAGATGAGATGAATATTAAGCATATATACAATGATCATGTTGGTTCGGACATGTCTTTTAAAACATTTTATGATATGTGTTGTAAATGTTGGAGGGAGAAATATGGTTTTCTTGTTATTAGCAAGGATGATCCTATGAATGATGGCCGCTATAGAAAAGGATTTGATGTCTTTATAAGCCTATAAAAACATGTCATCCTATTTTACTACATTAGTATTAAAACTATCATCAAGCTGCTAACTGATCTATTCCTATTCAACAACTAACTGATACCTGATCTGTTCTTGTTGATCAGCCACCTGATATCTGATCTGTTTCTGCTAAACGGCTACCTGATAGCTGATCTGTTCTTGTTAATCAGTTACCTGACACCTGATCTGTTCTTGTTAATCAACTACTTGATACCTGATCTGTTCCTATAAAACAACTAATATGAATGAGAGCCTAGTTAAAAATCTCATAAGAACTCGTAACATTTTAAAAAAGAAGTATAAGAGTATTCAGCTTGGAGAAGCTGCAAGTGATGATTACTTTGAAAAAACATTTAAACCAATTACGAAACCATTGAACGAAATAATAAAGTCCTCTAATGAAAATCCTATAAAAAAGGAAAAGTTCGCAAACAGTTTTATTAAAGGTAATGATAATGAGGAGGATTACTATACTAATATTTCAACCAGCACACCATTCAAAAAGAGCAAACTGAACTATAAAACATTTGATGAGGAAAAGAGTTCAGCTAATTTTCAATCATTAAATAATGATAATAATGATGATGAGAATGATGATGATGATACTATTGAAGAAGCCATTATAACCCAATCAAACAAAAGTATTGAATCAGATTTATCGAAAATTTCTTTTAGAAAATTAGATAGAGCTTATGGACCGCAAAAAGATGAAAATCAAAGGTAAAAAAGAGGCTTATATGAACTTATAACATTCAATAGTCCAAAAAATTATAGTGAGGATGATGTTAAAACTTACAAAGAAATATTATTGTTGACAAACGTTCATAGGCGAGCTAATGAACCGGGTGGACAAATTCAAGGAAATCGCTCCAAAAAATATAAAAACATTATACAAAAACTGATTAAAGAAAAAAAAGGAGGTTCCTTGATGAAGTTAAATGTGAAAAAGCCTAATTATGTATACTGGGATGATCCAAACGAATTGGTTGACAGAATAAGACTTTTAATTTCATCATCATCAGCAGGCCATTCAAATCATAATAATGAAATAGTTTCAATTATTGAAGAGTTGAGAGAAGCAAAAGTTATTCTATAAATAGTTAATTAAAGACTAAATCATACTTATTCAAAAAATGACTGTCGATAAATTCGGACATTACATTAGCTTAGGTGAGCGAAGACACCGTAAGGCTAATCTCGGATTTCATTTGGATAGCGATCAACATATCAATTTCAACTTGCGAAGAATTAAAAATATTGCTAACGACGCTGTTAATAAAGTTTATTTAGAGACAAACTTAAAAAGTAATTCGCTAGCACTCACTGAAAAAATTGATAATTCATTAGTCCTTTTAAAATCAGTAATTTTGAACAATTGGTTAACGACTTGAAACATTTGCTTACATACAAAATTGAGTATTCAACGGAAACCATTAATAAAACAATTAAGGATTTGGAAGCAAATCTTAGTAAAACTATACAAGATCATTATGAGTTTTTTGAGGGTAGAATAAATCACTCTACAAAAGCACTTGAACGTATAAGGCAGAAGTTGCAAAATAGAGATGGAACGTCAACAAGTGGTTCATTAACTGCATAAGCAAGCATGTAAAAATTTTATTCGGAGAAGAGTAACAACCAAAGGTATAGATGATCTGTGGCAAGCAGATCTTGTGGAAATGGGTGCTTATTCAAAATACAACAAAGACTACCGATTTATTTTAACAATAATAGACACATTTTCAAAGTATGCATGGGCTGTTCCAGTAAAATCAAAGAGCAGCGAAGATATAACTAATGCAATGAAATCAACTTTCTCTGAAAAAAGAATACCAAAAAACTTGCAAACAGATAATGGAAAAGAATTTTACAATAAAATATTTCAAAATCTAATGAAAAAGCATAAAATTAATCACTATTCATCGTATAGTGCACTGAAAGCATCTATTGTTGAAGGATTTAATAGAACATTGAAAGGTATGATGTGGAGAAAGTTTAGTTTACAAGGAAATTATCAATGGATTAATATGTATAAGAACTTGATTAATCAATATAATAACAAAAAACATCGAACAATTGGGATGGCTCCAAAATCTGTTAATAAGAAAAATGAAATATCTTTACTTAAAACAGCATACAATCATCCTAAAATATAACATTTGGTAAATTAAAAGTTGGAGATTCTGTTCGCATAAGCAAGTATAAGCATGTTTTCTCAAAAGGATATTCGCCAAACTGGACAACTGAAATTTTTAAAATTCGCGATATACAGAACACTAATCCGATTACTTATTTACTGGGGGACTACCAAGGACAGCCAGTTGTTGGAGGATTTTATGTCTACGAACTCATCAAAACACAATATCCATATACGTATTTAATAGAAAAAGTCATTAAAACAGTGGGAAACCAAAGATTTGTTAAATGGTTAGGTTTCTCTAATGAGCACATCTCTTGGATTAATAAAAATGATATTAAGTAGTTGTTAAGTAGTATTTTAAGAAAACATGTCTGAAAATAAAAATCCGTTTTAAATAAAAGCAATTTTCGTATTTTTATATCTTTTTGTGGTTATTTTTTATTTGTTATAAAAACTTTACATTACATTTCTTATTTCACCTGTTAAAGGTTTATATTCAATTATGCGATCATGGATCACTAAGCAATATGCCGCTGTATTTGCAGAGATACCATCTTTTTCGGTATCAAATTCAATTCGAACATCGATGGGTCCAGTTTTTACTGCTTCGTTCTGATAAGTAACATCAAAAGCAAGAAGTGGCGCATTTTTCTTGTAATCAGCAATATTCAGCAATGGCTGTGGCTCCCTCATATAATAGTTTTGTTGAAATTTAGTGTACATATCATATAAAATAGAGTATTGACCCATATCAAAGCGTGTATTTAGATCATCGTAAGGATATGAATCAGAGTTAAGGTAGACTTTCAAATTTGTTAGAGTACAATGATCAAATGTATTCCTATCTTGTTTATTTTTAGGTTTTTGTAGTCCAATTATTACAAATCGTGGTCTCTCATTTTGTGGTGATAGTTTCACATTCCATAAAACCTTTGTGCTATTTGGTAGCAATGGATTAACATGGCATTCCCAGCTTCGGAAAGCAATTGGTATAGAATTCTTATTGTTAATTATTTTAAACATTTCTAATTTGGCGAAGTCTGATCATTGTACATGAGGCATTTTCCAAGTTATATCTAGTATTGTTAATTTTAGTTGATCTGTTGCAACATTTGGGTGAAATGATCTTTCATCACTTTTTGAACGTTGCAGAATCAGCTCATGTTTAGAATTTAGTATTATTTTATTGTAATCTTCTGCAAAACCCAACAACATTTTCAGTGGAATACAACAACTAAAATGTGTTTTTTCTAACTTTAAATCTTCCTCAATACACCAGCCAGCATTTTTTAATGCTTCGCTTTCACTTCTATTCAATGATACAAAATTCTTTATAGTAGATGCAATTCCAAGATTACGAGTCCGATCTACTTCAAATCCATTAATTTCATAGCGAATTTCATCAAACAAGTATGATGCGAAATTATTTTTAAGTTTCACATCTGCGGTTACATCTTGTTTCCCTTTTAGCTTTTTTACAATGAAACCATGGATGTAAATCATACTTTCACTTGGTAATACAAGCAAATCTTGATTTTGAATTGGTATACGTATCTCATCATTGTTGTGGAAAGATTTTAGGTATGGTGAGTAACTATGATATTCTTTTTTTATAATACTTTCATCATATAAAGGTTTTTGGAGAACATTGAGTATTTCAGGCATGATGTAAATGATGACCTATTGATTTCAAATATTCCTTATTTTTAGTTGTTAATTTTTTAAATTGCTTCTTCAGTGCCTTCCTACATGATTTCTTAGATAGCTTCTTTAATGTTGATTGCTCAAAGGTGAGGGTTGAATAAAGTCAAAATCCCTTTGTGTGTTGGCTTTATTATAAATAATCATTGGTCTGGCTTAAAGTGTAGTCTAACTGTAACTTTTTCACCTCTAAAATATATTAGATTGCTGTCTTGATCAACGATCTTAATTGTAATGTTGTTTATCTCTCTACAGTTTACAGGTAAATAAATAACATTAAGAGGCTTCTCATTCATTTTATATCCTGGTGGAACATCAACTGAAAACTCATGTAACGTATGTACTGATTTATTATTGATTTATGAACCGGTTGTTATATTACATTCAATGTGAATTGTATTTACATTTGTTATATTCAAAGGCTTATCAGATTCGAAAGTAGTCACTTTCATATTCGGATTTATTTTCAATATTTTTGCGTTTCTACCTCAACGAATTCTTCCTCAGTTGTTGAGGATAATATTTCCTCATCAACATGTAACACTTGTAAGTCGGTTGGTAATGATTTGAGGGATGTCGTGCTATATTCAAGACCATTTACAAATAACTTTTTTGGGCTAGACCCAAGCAACTGCCCTATACTATGTGATAGCGTAAAATCTATGTCAAGAGAGGTAGAAATTTCTGTTTTTAGCGTATTATTGTTAGATTCAATTAAAAGAAAAGCCGCTTCATCAAAATCTTTTATGGCTGAATTTAATAAAAATGCAATATTATCGAGCTCATACGATCCAACTGGAATTGTGATTATATGACCTCCCATATGAAATAAGTTGTTGTGCACATCTACGTTGGGTATAGAATTAAATGCAACGAATTCAATTAAACCACAAACATATCTAACGGGTAATTCGATTGGTGGAAAATATTCTCCAACCAAAGTTGATCAGTCAAAGAAATAGTTATTGACATCTTGAATGTTAAATAATGAATGACATCAGTATTTTATTTTTCTTAATATATATTATTTTATTATTGACTTTTCCTTTACAAAGTTTCTTAAAAGTAATACAGTTTTTTCAGCACATATAAAGTGCTTCTTATGATTTTTACATGCATTTAAAGTTAAATAATTTGCATACAAAAAATCCTCCAAGTTATAAACATTAATATCCCATCCAAACAGATTTTTAGTTCGCTCAATTTTTTCAAATCCTTTAACATATACTCTAAAATCCTCATTTCGTGTTTGCTCATTGAAATATTTTACAGCATCTTCTAAATCAGAATCACCTTTAAACCATTTTAATCCATGATGTTGTGAGCAAAGCCATTCGCAAGTTTTCTTATCATTAATTGATAATGATGAATACTTGAAAGGTGGGCGAATAAGAAATGTTTGAGGCTGTAAGTCATCAACTGCAATACACACTTCTTTCGCAATAAAACCATTATTGATATAAAAACCTTGTACATCAATAATTAGCATTTTAAATTGATTAGCATGCATGCTTGTGGTTGAATAAGATTTTTCTTTTTAACAAACGAGTATGATTTCCTCGAACTAGACTTCTTTTCCTGAATCTGAGTAATACAACAACAAAATAGTGAAAGCATGAGACTATTCTTCTATCACCATCTTTGATGAATTCATAATTACAAATGATCAATATAATGCAAAGGTTGATCTTTTTATTTTAAAAATAACAACCGTGACATTTATTACAATATTTTTCTTTTAAATTATGATAAAAATTCATTAAATCTACTACCGCATCCCAATTTGTTTCAATAGAGGAACAATTACAGGTATCAGGTCCACAAGTTGCTTCATCCACCGACCACGAACAATTGGTGTAATGTTTGCCATGTCTGGTTTCAACTTTTTGATGTTCAGCATATTGAGAGAATATCCTTTTATATTTATTTAATTTCATTATATGCTCAGATAATAAAAATTTTTCCTTGACTAAGAATTTTTTTAAAATATTGAGACGATCTTTATTATTCATTTTATATATATATATATATATATAAAGTTAAACGTCTTCACACTCGGAATATAAACTAAATATTAATTGACTGTTAAATAATTTTTATATTATAACCATATCCAAATTCTGTTTATATTCTAGAATATTGTTTAATGTGACATTTGAGCGAAGTGTTATGTCATCTTCAGTTACAACTTCGATATCTCCATTACTTAAAATCCTCTCTTTTTCAACTTGGCGATATTCAAAGCATGAAATATCTAAACGTCGATTAACATAAGAAGCATCATATGTACAACGAATTCTTAGCATGATATTATCTTGGTATTGAAGTTGAAAGTGTCTGTAAAATGGTTTTGAGCTTTCAATGATTCCAGCTATATTTTTTTCTTTTTTAATTAGATCTTGCCTAAATGTTTCTATTGCTTGCGTTACAGTAAAAACCGTTTCCGTAGGCTCTACTGTTTCCGTTGGCGTCTTAGATTCTGTTTCATTCGATACATCATGATTTGGAGTTATACTTTGGCCCCATTTCATAAGTTTAAAGTTGAGATTTATGCTTATAGTATCATTATTAGGTAATTTTATTGCAAATTCAGTGTTTTTAAATTCTTTTTCACTTAAATCAATAGGTATTGTACTAGTTAATACTTGCACGATACAAATATATGGAAATAGTATGGCGAAAGTATATTTCATTTTTATGCGTGAGATGTTTTTACCTCAAAGGTTGAACTATTAATGAACACAAAAAACAATTGATATCCATATTTATATATGATACGGAGTATGTCTATTCGTTAGGCGTCATTTGCGACCATTTTCCTGTTTTAGAGTCAAGACATTGTGTTGAAGATCCATCAATTTTCAAGTTCAAGGAACTTTTAACTTTTTTCTATTTTTAGATTCTTCGCTTTACATGTTTTTTTTGTGCAAGATCTCAACCATGTTTAGTATTCTACTGAAAGCTCAATCGAATATCTCAACCTGATCAAGATCTTTTTCGCTCTAACCTAAAAGTATACAACAATGTTTACAATTTTGTATGGAAAATCCTATATCAGTAGCGTACTTTTTAGGTTACAAGAAATAGAGCTTGAGCACGTTGAGATATTTGATAGAAAAATAAATTGTTGCATACTTAGCATACTTAGCACGGGTGCACCCGCGGGTGCTAGTAATTTGAATCGGCTAATACACCCAACTCATATTAAGACGATAAGAAAAAATCAAACCGTTGTTAGCTTTTTTTTTCAAACGATTTCGATAATTGAAATATTGTTCGAAAGAAAATTCTTTTACAAACCTAATAATACAAAGAAAAATAGTTTAAGATTCTTGAATATTAGACGTTTGATTCAAAAACCCATATTTTTCCATATTAAGCGTGTTTTCACCTTACAAAGGCCTATGGGCTGACCTTAGCATTATCCGATTGGCACCAAATTTTATATATGAAATCTATAGGCCAAATAGTTCTTCGGCCTACTTTTTTGGACTAACCACAATACAAAAAAAAACCCTTTATACTTAACAGATTGAGTTTAGTACGCCAACTAACTTAACTTTAAATTTCTTATGTTGTATATGTTATTGTTTTCTTTTTTCACTTAAAGCAAAATATTCAATACTCTTTCTCAAGCTTACTATACTTATCATTCTTTCTTTTATCAATGTCAACATTAAAAGTTTTTCGATTTCACATCGTCAAAATTATTTCAAAATATTTTAAGTAACAGGTCATTTGAAAATTCCCCAGGCTACCATAGCAAAACACATTTTTTTGGCAAAATTAGATCTACTTATTCAACATAGTTTCCGTTGAGGGCGGTACACCGAGTATAGCGATCTTCCGATTTTTCGATACCATTTTTGTAGTAAGATGTCGGTTTGTCCTCAAAATAGGCCTCAGTTTCGGCGATTATTCCCTCATTGTCGCTAAATCTCTTTCCCGCGAGCACTTTCTTGAGGTCTGAGAACAGGAAAAAGTCGCTCGGGGCCAGACCTGGAGAATACGGTGGGTGGGGAAGCAATTCGAAGCCAAATTCGAACATTTTTGCGGCTGTTTTGATTGACTTGTGACATGGTGCATTGTCTTGATGAAACAGCACTTTTTTCTTCTTCAAGTGGGGCCGTTTTTTTGGGATTTCTTCCTTCAAATGCTCCAATAATGCTATGTTGTAGTCGCTGTTGATTGTTTTTCCCTTTTCTAAATAGTCGATGAACAAAATTCCATTTGCATCCCAAAATAGAGACGCCATCACTTTGCCAGTTGATTGTTGCGTCTTTCCACACTTTGGAGGCGGTTCGATTGGACTCCGGGGTGAAGTGATGGAGCCACGTTTCATCCATTGTCACATACCGGCGCAAAAATTCAGCTTTCTTACGCCTCATGAGCCTCAAACACTCCTCAGAATCATTAACTCGTTGTTGTTTTTGGTCGACTGTGAGCTCGTGCGGCTCCCATTTTGCGCAGAGCTTCCGCATACCCAAATATTTATGTACGATATAGCTAACACGTTCCGTTGATATCTTTAGGGTGTCAGCTATCTCGCTCAACTTCACTTTATGGCAATTCAAAATTATTTTGTGGATTTTTTGGATGTTTTCTTCCGTAACCACCTCTTTTGGGCGTCCAGTGCGTTTGCCGTCTTCGGTGCTCATTTCACCATGTCGAAATTTAGCATACCAATCTGTTACGGTTGCTTTTCCTGGCGCAGACTCCGGAAACTCTTGATCAAGCCATTTCTTGGCTTCAACTGTATTTTTTTCCCTTCAAAAAGCAATACTTGATGTACACAAATGTGATGCGCGCGATCCTCCGTCCATTAGCAAGGGCTATAACCAAAAGAAGTTTGCGAGGCTGTAACGGACTGCTCGTGTAGGCGAGACGGAGGCAATGAAATCCTGCCTTACGGAAGCCCTCAACGTCTTCTTACACCTAGTACCTCCTAATTGTTTCATCAAAGCAGCCGCATCCTGTAGTAAGATCCGACTCAGAGAAGCTGGTTGTTGGGTAGCGAAGCAATGCGGGCACAGCTCCATCTTCGACTGCCAATAGCACATGCTAATCTTCCAACCGATTACATCTGCTCTATACTCGATTTCAGGAAAAGATTCCAGAGAGGGTACAATGGGAGGACGGTTAACTTAAGTTTTGAAACCAGCATATACACCGATGGGTCAAGGATGAACTGCGGTGTAGGTGCTGGGGTCTACTCAAAAGACCCAGAAATTTCTTAAACTTTTCGCTTAAATAGCTCAGCTAGTAAAAAAAGTGAGTGTTAAACTGGGAGTAACATCATCGCTATACAAATTTATTGTTGATGTAGCCCTTTGGCCCGTAGATGTTCGTGTTAAGGACTTTAAGTATTTTTCAGGAAGTGATAAGTCTACAACACACTGTAATTAGCACAAATGAATGCAATAAAGTAGAAAATGTTCTTATATTAGGTGTACAACTAATTTCTCGCTGTTTTTTGTTAGAAAATGCAACTTTATTGTCAAAAAATAGTTACAGATGAATCAATCAAAGTATTGCCCATTGCTAGATACCACTTTTCCCCATATTTCTGGTAGAGCTCGAATGCCATCACGGCAGAAGTGTTCGTCTCTTGAGGCTATCCACGAATCAAGCCATTTTTTGAGGTCTTCACAGTAGTTAAACTGCTGATCAGCCAGACCATGTGCCATTGAACGGAACAAGTAGTAGTCTGACGGAGCAATATCTGAGGAATACGGCGGGTGGGGTAGGACTTCCTATTTGAGAGTTTCAATGTATGTTTTCACTGGTTTAGCAACGTGAGGCCTAGCGTTGTCATGCAATAGGATTACCTTATCGTGCCTCTGTTCGTATTAGGGCCATTTTTCACGCAGTGCTCTGCTCAATCGCATCAGTTGAGTTTCGGTACCGTTCCCCAGTAATGGTTTCATTCGGTTTCAAAAGTTCACAATAGATTACACCGACCTGGTCCCACCAAATACACAACATAACCTTATTAGCGTGAATATTTGGCCGAGCTGACGATGTAGAAGCATGACTGGGCAGTCCCCAAGACTTTTTTTTATTTGGGTTGCTGGAATGAATCCAAACAAACGACGCTCTACGTCTCGTGGTTTCAAATTATAAGGAACCCAAGTTCCTTGCTTTTGAATCATCCCCAACGCATGGAAACGCTTAGAAATGGCTGGTCGGGTAACTCCTAATACTGAAGCAAGCTCTTCTTGCGTTTGGGTCGAATCCTCATTGAGCAATGTCTCCAATTCCGTATCATTGAAGGTTTTTGGTCTTCCTTCATGTGGTCGATAGTTGATGTCGAAATTATGGTCTTTAAAGCGACGAAACCAATCTCGGCACGTTGTTTCGCTCAGAACACCATCTCCGTAAACTTTTTGGAGCTCTCGATGCGCGTCAGCCGCCGTTTTCTTCGATTGAAAGAAGAAAATCAACACCTCCCGCAAATGACGATTTTTTGGCACAAAATCAGTCATTTTCGAGCAACCCCAAACAGACTATGAAAACACAAAATCTTAAAAGTGTCAAATTGGTTTGTTTACCATATGTTTAGGGTAGATTCATAACGTTTCGATAAGAACCAAATCGACCAGCTCTTACCGCTAGTGCCATCTATTGACAAACAGCGAGAACTTAGTTGCGCACCTAATAAGACAAATCTTGCCAATTTTGGAACTGATTTCATGCACTAGACATAGTGTCTTGCCAGTTGTTGTAGTCTCAGCTGGCCATTGCTTTAACTATAGACATACGGAGAGACTAGGTTTGACTCTCAAGATATTGTGGAAAAACTAGTTACATCCATTTATCAAGATGGCGGGCAAATAAGGCTTTCAACCCCTGAAACCTAGTTTTGTACTCACACTGAACCCCCAACTCAATAAAAAGACAATCCCTTGTCCTACCCAAAATGCCAAGATTTGTTTATAACACAAAACAAAATAATTAAATAAAAGTATAAGTGTGCGGCGTAGTGTAGTTGTTGAAAAAAAAGCGTGAGGTTTTTATAACGTGGCGGCATTTTAAAAACAATGCAACTTTTGCAGCTTGAATTTACGTACAAACGTCGTTCAGTAAAAAAACATCAAAGCAATTCGTGAGAGTGAAAGAAATGCATCTTGATGCTTATAAAGTTCAATTTGCTCAAGAACTGAGGCCTACTGAACACGTACAGCGAAGAGAGTTCGCTAAATGGATTAAGGAAAAGCAACAAGCGGATGCTGATATTTCAAACAAATTCATCTTCAGCGATGAGGCTCCTTTACATCTTGATAGCTTCATCAATCGTCTAAATTATCGCATTAAGGGTTCAGAAAATCTACGAGTGATGATTGGAAAACAAATGTATTCACAACGCGTCACATGCCATACAGCCGAGAAACAATTCAATTACTATATGAGTCATTTCATGGTCGCCCAGATCATGTAATTTAACGCTGTCGAACGTTTATTGTTTCCAAATCAAGTCTTTTGTTCCGAAAATTTCGCAAATCTTACCGGAAATAAGAATTTTTTTCTTTAAATCAAAGCCAACCGAAATGCCAACTTAAGAAATTGTCGGAGCACGATAAAAAAAATTTAATTTTTTCTAAATATTTTTTGATTCAAAAATGGCGTTTTATAAAATATACAAAAAAAAAATGTTTTGATATTTATTGATTCAAATTAAAGCTTGCCGAAAATTCAACAAATTGTCGGAGATCGATTTTGAAAAAAAAAATTTCGTTTATTATAATTTTAAGTTAAATGCCAAAAACATTTTTTTTTTGAAAAATTTTTTGCCATTATATATAACAATAATGTAAGCCATTATTGAACAAAAAAATATGTGAAAAAGGGTTTTTTCGTCTAAGTGAAATAATAAACTAAAAATTACTTAAAAAAAATTCTTTTGGTCTTTATTAATCAAAGAGACTTTTTGGCATTTTGGTAAGCTTTGATTTAAAGAAAAAATTGAAAGCTTCCAACAAATTTCACTTCATCAATTTTTGAACTAAAAAATATTTCTAAAATTTTTTTTTGTCTTTAAACCTAAAATACGACTTTTTTCAAAATTCGGGCTCCGCCGTTTTCCTAGTATTTTAATTTAAACAATGTTCATAATTTTTGACAAGATCTGCGCTCTCTAACAATTTTTAAATTTTAAATTTAATTTAATTTTTAAATTTTTAAAGTGGATGGGTTTGTATCAAACGGTAGTCACAAATAGTAAAATTCTCTATATTTGGTATAGATGGTTTTTAGGTTAAACCAACAATTTATGAAAATGAAAAAAGTTCACACTCACAATTGCTTACTGCCGATACAAAGGTGGGATGTGGCATATGCATTTTCTTCAAAGTTGATTTCAAAAATTCTACAAATTAAGCGATATCTTTTTTAGTTTTCATGTTATATGAGAAAATCCAAAAACTGTGGCCATAAATAGTAACAATAGCGCTAGACTTTTGAAATTTGGTACAATGTTCTTGAGATTAAAGCAACAAAACTGTGTGAATATTTAAAAATTCGTCCACGAACACGCCTACCTGCCACATAAAAGTGAGATGTAGTTAAGGATTGGTATAAATTTCTATTTACTGAGTTTTTTTTTCTCTTCCCTAAGTATTATCTGACGAGTTTTGTATAAGTTTTCTAAGTCACTACCACTTATTTTTTTTTTGTTTTTATGGCTACAATTTTCTACTGTGCAACACTGTTTCTTATAGAAAATTTCTTGCCGGTAGTGCTGTTTTCATAAAATTTTAGTGGAAAAAGGCAGTTCGTTAAACTCGAAAGATTTAATTATAAATATGTTTGAATTATTACTTAAATTGATTAATTGAATTGTATAAAAAAAAGTTCCTTACCAATTTTTTGTGAGTCCGAACAATTCTTGTACGTCCTTGTCATCTGGCATCTTTTTAAGGTTTTCTTCAATTTTTTTCAACGTCCATGTAAAGCCCTCCATAGCTTTCTCTAGCTCACCTTGAAGCTGGGCCATGTGTGCAATTTTAGAACTGATGTGTAAAATCTGATCGAAAATCAGAACCATTTTGTCATTAGTATACTATAAGAGCTTAAGTTAACTTAAGCGACACCTCATATTTTCTTATGAGACTATAGCCCCAATAACAATGATGACGACCCGACGGGCCGAGAGCGAGACGAGTATCGTTAAAAATGTCGAAGTTACTCGTCGTCATGTAGTTAAACACAATAGCAATGCGACGAGATTCAAATTTTTGCATGAATTTCATTTTGCTAGACAATGTTTTTTAGAAAATTAAATTCATTCTTTGCGCTAAATAAAATAAGTTTAATTTTAATGCAAACACGAAAATCAGATTTTTTTAGAATTAAAATAAAGAAAACGTCAAACAGCTATATGTTTCAAAACTCTCTTCACGTGGAAAATTCAACAATTCCGATTTTTCACGTCGCGTCATTTCGTCGTCAAGCGTTTCATTGTGTGAAGATACATTAGACAGTATGTGTTTGATATATTTTTGACAGCTCCTCTCGCTCTCGTCCCGTTGCCTCGTTCTCATTGTGATTGGCCCTTATGATTGTTAAATGAATGTTTTGATGTTTAGAACAAATACATATGTTAACTAAAATGATCGCTCAAAGCCAGATTCGAAGAATTAGCAATCGAATGTTGTGGACATAGCTTTCCTCAAAAGCTCTGGATCGGTTTTAAAACTATTGGTGTTAAAGAAGGTAATTTAATAGGCTACCTGGTGTTCATTATGCTAGTTGTAATTCACGTCATACATTATTATAAATTTTTTTATTTCAAATTCAATTATCCAAGAAGGTACTTAAAAAATTATTATAAAACATTTAGATCCGTTAATGAAAAATAAATATGTATCGCTATTTTCGAAAAATGTTCGTGAGTTCAGTTTTCATGTAACTAAGCCAATTGTAGTCAATTTAAGAAATTATTCTTATGAATTAGTTGGTTTACTTAATGTTATGCTTGACAACCTCAGCACACCCGTTTATCATAGAGGACACCAAATTAAGGCAAAGGAAGGAATAACTGTTTGCCCATTCTTCCTTGATTATATTGAACAATGAAGTTTAGCTGGTTGGCTTCTTGGCTTCAACCAACTTCTTAATTATGCCATGATTCTCCATAGTTATTAGTCTTTCTGGTATACTTGAGGTAAAGTTTTTTAAGGAAAAGACGTCTCACATATTGAACTTACATTCAGTGGTCCAAAAGATTAAATTCCAGAAAGTGTGGTATTTGTGCAGGTGTTCTGTTGCAAATCGTGGACGATATTTTTTTTAAGACATTTGGCTTACGTCTAGCAATGCGTCAATTTAAATTATTTTCCATCAAGCGCCTTCGTACAGTTACAGAGGAAACATTTACATTACAAAATTGTTCCATCTATACTCTTAGCTCGGATTATGTCAACAATGGATCTGCCTTGCTCAAACGAATCGTCATAAAGTGCAGTTTTCCGTGGTTTATTTCGGGGTAAATTAATAAAATTTCTTTCTAATATGCTATAGCGCTATTGAATTTTCCTCCAGTTAATCCCAAAATTTGGGTCACCTTTGTAATGCATTTGTGCTTTTCAAACAAATTTCAGATGATCACGTTCACTTTGTGTTGAGCTCTTATTTTTGCTCATTTTAGTGCTTTTTATATAAATTTACTTTTTATAAGTCTATAAAAAATATTTTAATTTCAATAACAATGAATTAATTTCAAAAACTAACAACTTTTCAAAGCAAACACTTGATTGGCTTAATTATGTGAATTAATGGATCTAATGTTTGTATCATACTTTTTTTAAGTACCTTTTTATATAATTGACTTTGAATTTAAAAAGATTTATAATTTTTTGGTTGTTTGTTGGCTTTTAATAATAATAATTAAATGATAATTGAACTTCAGCCATTTAGCAGCGATCAACATTCAAGTAAAATTTTGCAAGTTGATACAATGCTTTATTTATTAAACAAGCTTTGATAATAAATGAAAAAAAAAACAACTCTTGAATATGGACATGTGTTTCGATTCTTATAATCTCATCAGTATATATTTTGTTGATCTACGTCAGCTACCAAGTTACATCCGCTATATTAATGCAAACATAACGAAAAGCTAATGTGGCAAATTTTTGAGTGAATTCAATTGCGATTTCAATCAGCTATTTAGCTATTGTTTACACTTTCAAAGCATGACGTCATCTAAGTACATTTACTTGTACCACAAATTCCTTTATCGTAGGTATCGATATGGCAGGTGTAATTTGAGTGCTGACGTAGGCATCATTCAAAAATATACTGATGGAATTTTAAGAATCGAAACATACGTCTATATGCTTATTGATGATAAATAAAGCATTGTATCAACTTGCAAAATTTTACTTGAATTCAATTATCATTTAATTAAAAATTTATAATAATATATGACGTGAATTACAACTAGCATAATCTGGTTCTATGTAAGTGGCTTAATTGCATTAACACCAGTAGAAGTTTCCTATGTTGAAGTTTAAAATTTGTTGTATAATCTCTAAGGTATATTGATTTTCTAAAAATTTTAACCGAAAATCCCATAGTTTCTCCAAAAATTTCATGTTAAGCAGATTTATTTCACACTCAGAATAAATCCTATTTTATTTTCTTCACAATGAAGTGCTGCTATATGACATATTTTAACCTATCCCTCCTACGTTTTGTAAGGTGTTTGGTACAAACAATCCACATCCATTTGTAGCTGCTATAGATGCTTCACGGTGGAATTTAACCAACTTTTAATGTAAGTGTGAGTTACTCGAATAAATTTAATTTGGGATTAAGTAAGGCCCAGTAATTTGGAGCCGATATATGAAAAACAAAAGAAATCCTGAGAGCTTTTTTTTAATTCTATATTTACTTTTTTCAATGATATTACATGTATGAAATCTAAAAAATTTCCGATTTTGTTTAAATTTTGTAACGTCAAGGTGGTCAGCCAAATGCACTGATTAGTGGTCCAACGAGCTACACACATGATTAACAGATGGCACATATGTGTTGCGTCGCAAGGAGTGACAGGTGGAAGTGTAGCAACGACTTTATAGTTGGCGGCTGCTAGAAACAGCTCTCCAGGAATTTAAGTCTTGACTATAGGGCTGGCTAGCATAGCTAGGCTAGGCGATGGTAGCACCTAAAATGACTGGAGTATTTTTTGGGTCGGCACACATTGGTGCTAATCGCTAAGCCATGAATGTCTCTGATTCTGGTGCGAGTTTGCCCCGAAATTATTTCAAGCAGCAATTTCCCCAATACAAGGTGGAATAGCATATGTCCATATTATGCGGATTCAGGTCGTCTGACGATTGCCGGTTTCAATCTAACCTTATCCACTCTTGCAGGCTCTGTGGGTTTGGACTTCTTTTCCCTTACTTGGGCTGGATCAAGGTTTTATACGTTCAGTGCTGAGAATCGTTCAGTTTGGGGGCCCAGTTCAGAAAAATATCCCAATCGCTTAAGGAGCATACCGGTACCGTAGCATTCCATTTTGGCCAGATGTGCCGAGCCTTTTGTTAGCATTTTTTACTGTTTCTTCTTTAAGCAGTAACTTGAAGGTCACAAGTGGCATGCCAGCACTTTCCTTGTCCTGAGGAATTTGTGCAGTAGTCCCCTGCCTACCAAGTTGATCAGCTTGGCGATTGCTGTCAATCTTCTTATGCCCAGGCACCCAGATGAGGTGAATGTTAAAATGTTGAGCCATCTCGTTTAGAGACGAGCGACATTGTTGGACCACTAGTGAGTTTAGGAAGACTGATTCTAGAGATTTGATAGCTGCCTGACTATCTGAGAAAATGTTTATATCCTTTTTGGATACAACATTTCTCCTTAGCCAGGATGTTACTCCCTCCGCCTGAAAAACGCTTCAATGATCTGGTAACCTCGCAGCAATTCTTAACTTCAGTTCCTTGGAGTAAATACCACTTGGTTATTTAGCTTGGAGCCATCAGTGTAGAAATTAATATGGCCCCTTCTCCCCGGGAATCCTCCCTTCCAGTCATCCCTAGATAGAATATGAGATACGTAATCCCTGTTGAATGAGATTCCTGGAACAACATAGTCCAACTTGGAGGGTACAGACCTCAAGCTATGAAGAATAGTTGAGTGCCCTATTCTACCCTCGAACCAGCAAATAGTCCGAGTCTAATGGCAGAACAAGCTGCCATCTGTTTACCTAACAGGTTAAGAGGAACGAGATGAAAGAGGACCTCTAAAGCGTCAGTTGGTTTAGTCCACAGAGCACCACTGATACACATGGAAGCTGCCCTTTGAACTATCTGTAATTGTTTGTAATAGGTGACCTTGTCTAAGACAGGGCACTTAGTACACGATCCCAACAAACAATCAGTAGATTGCAAATCACACACCATACGATCCAAATAATCATGATAATTTTTGATAGGTCGTTGTGCATCGGGTGTGATTGATTTTAAATTTGCTCCATCTATTAATAATTTATATTTTCATGTATTGGATAGACACAAAATGAATGAGTACCACTCGCTCCTGCCAGTACACAATGTTTCGGTTGTAAGCTAGCGAATTGCGAAAAACAAAATTCCCTTATCTACTATACTTATGCTTATATTTATATATGTAAAAAGTGGGCATGTCATTTTTCCATAATTGAAAATTTTGATTCAATACTGCTCGAAAACGGCACTGACGATTTTCAAAAAAAAATTTAAAGATAGTACCACTGAAAGCAGTCATCATAACAAGCCGCATAATTATACTGGACAAAATTCGTTGAAGGGCGTAGCACAGCCCACAATATTTATAAATGTTCTAATAATAGAATTAACAACGCAGTCGATATGAAATTCCACATTGTAGATATAAAGGGTGTTTTTTTTAGAGGTATAGAGCTTCGAATTGAAACAAAACACAAGAAAATCATTTTAATGTCCATCAATTTGGCTTTATTGGAAGGATAATTTTATGCCATTAATGTTTAAATATGATTTCGGGCATGTGGCCGCCGCGGCTGGCTCGAATAAAGCCAATTCTACAGGTCCAATTTTGAACCACTTTTTCGAGCATATGGGGCCGTATGTCGGCAATAACGCCACGAATGTTGGCTTCCAAGTCCCCTAACGTTTCTGGTTTGTTGGCGTAGACGAGCGACTTCACATATCCCCAAAGAAAATAATCCAATGGTGTCAAATCACACGATCTTGGTGGCCAATTGACAGGTCCATTCCGCGAAATTATGCGCTCATCGAATGTTTCCTTCAATAAATCGATTGTGACGTGCGCTGTGTGGCATGTAGCGCCGTCTTGTTGGAACCACAACTCATCCACATTCATGCCATCCAATTCGGGAACAAAATAGTCGGTTATCATGGCTCTATACCGGTCTCCATTAGCGGTAACTGACTCTCCAGCATTATTTCGGAAGAAGTATGGCCCAATGACTCCACCAGCCCATAGAGCACACCAAACAGTCAGTTTTTGTGGATGTAATGGCGTCTCAAGGGTCTCATGTGGATTCTCTTCACTCCAAATGCGGCAATTTTGCTTGTTGACGTAGCCATTCAACCAAAAATGAGCCTCATCACTGAACAAAATTTTGCGATGAAAATCAGCATCGAGATCAATCTCATTTTCGGCCCATACACCAAAATCACGACGCATTGCATGGTCTCGCGGCTTTAATTCTTGCACAAGCTGGATCTTGTAAGGTCGCAAGCCAAGATCTTTGCGCAAAATCTTCCATAAAGTTGATGGACAAAGCTCCAATTGCTGTGCACGGTGGCGAATCGATTCATTCGGGTCCTCTTCAACATTTTGCTCTACAGCGGCAATTGTTTCTTCGGTGCGCACTGTTCGACGTCTCTGCGGATGCGTATTATCACATAGAGTAAACGTAGTGCGAAAACGATCCATGGTTAACCGAATTAATTGCTCTGATGGACGATTATGTCGACCATAAAATGGACGGAGCTTGCGGTAAACTTCGCGAACTGAACCATTATTTTCGAAATAAATTTGCACGATTTGCAAGCGTTGTTCTTTTGTCAACCTGTTCATGATGAAATGGCAAACCAAACTGAACATAAATGACATTAGAGTTGCCAGATTTGACCATAAAATGCCAGTTTTATCTCTATTCGAAAAACAAACCACTAAAAAAAACACCCTTTACTTCCTATAAGGTATCTCATGACAAAAAATGACTGCAATAGTACCAGTGGGCGTGGCACCTCCCACACAAGCAAAAAAACTTTAAATGCTATAATTAGTGTGCTATGAGAGCAATCTTTTTGAAATTTGGTGCAGAGGTGTCGGTAGCTATAAACTTTGAAATTATATAGATTTTGACCGGATTACATCAGTGGACGTGGCACTTCCCATACAAACAAAAAATGTTCAATGATATATTAAGTGAACTACTATATGAGTGATCTTAATAAAATTTGGTAGAGATGTCGGTTACTCTAAGTTTTGAAGTTAAATGGATTTCGACGGGATTTATTTAGTGGGCGTGTCATCTCTTCTACATACGAAAAACATTTAAGGATATATTAAGTGTACTAAGGGAGTAATTTTCCTTAAATTTGGTGTAGAGGTTTCGGTTTCTATAAGCTTTGAAATTAAATGGATTTCAACGGAATTACGTTAGTAGGCGTGGCACTCCTTAAACGAATAACGTTAAATGTCATATTTATTTAGCGTAATCTTATTTTAAATTTTTTGGTCCAATCGATAGAGAAA
Source organism: Meiosimyza decipiens (assembly GCA_963680825.1). Classification (NCBI taxonomy): domain Eukaryota; kingdom Metazoa; phylum Arthropoda; class Insecta; order Diptera; family Lauxaniidae; genus Meiosimyza; species Meiosimyza decipiens. Next base: position 31,938,097 of record OY804260.1, read on the forward strand.
GCTCGAAAAAAAGTTTTCGCCATCACTGAGGGTGACTCCGGACCGTGGATAGGACAACTTTTGACCCATTTTCACGAACATTTTTTCTGTTCCAATAGATTTTATCTGCAGCGGTGTAGTGTCAATATGTGTCCAAGCGACACAAAAAGACTCGGAGTGGAAAGTATCGACGAGTAGTCACTTGTGGAGTGGAAAATATCCTCACAGAAATAAATTCCAAAAAATCGCACGCACCGCAAAATGTAATTATATGCGATAAGTTTTTGCACGAACTTGGCCTAGTGCGTTCAGCTTTTTTCGAGTTTTTCAATATCTTCCAACTGTTTGAACATTTTTCAATCTCTTTCAGCTTTATTATTATTATAAAATTCATTCCAAAATAATGAATTATAATTAGAAAATTTCTTATAAGCGATAGCAACAAAGGTCTTCCGCTGTTTCAGCTATTTCAACATTTTCCATGTTTTTTCGACTCTTTCAGCTTTTTCACCTGTTTTAAAATTTTTTCAACTTCTTTCAACTTTTTGCAATATAATAATTTTTCGACATGTTAAACCCTTATTCAACTTTTTCCAATATATTGCATATTTTTTCGACTTTTTCAACCTCAAAACGAAAAACCGAACTGGGATCGGTCTCCTGGTACTAAGGACTGTCCCAGAAAAAACTTACGCTTTTTATTATTTTATTTTTGTATTACGCTCTACCTAATAATCTAATAGGTCTAAGAAGACATAATATTTGTTCTATATAAAGTGACGTTTAATATGATGTATACCACTTGAAGATAGCACTTTTGACGACAAAGATGTCTAGCAAGCAACAAAAAGTCCGCAAACTGATTTTGTCCACATACCTGCAAAATCCAAAATGAAAATATTCAGCTATAGCAAAAATAGTTGGTGCATCAGAAAAATCTGTCTTTGCGGTTATTTTTAATTATAAGAAGTTTCACGAAAAATGTACAGGCAGAAAACCAGAGTTTTTTAATCTAAAGGTAGCGACGAAGGTGAAGCGCCTTTTTAAGCAAAATCCCAACACCTCAGTGCGAGATATGGCGGCTAGAGCAGGTACATCAAAATCTACTGTACAAAAGATCAAGAAGAAAAGTAAGCTAAAAACATAAAGAGTTCAAAAAGTACCAGACCGTTCTGATGAAAAGCAGTTGATGGCTCAGATGCGAGCTCGAAAATTGTATGAAAGGTAACTGACTAAATTCGATTGCTGTGTTATGGACGACGAAACTTACGTCAAAGCAGATTTTAAGCAGCTACCTGTGCACGAATATCATACATCACCGAAGAAGGGGCATGTGTCTAGTAAATGCAAAGAAAAAAAATTTCGAAATTTCCGAAGCAATATATGGTTTGGCAGGCCATATGCACTTGTGGTCTCAGAAGCAGATTTTTATATTCTGAACACTAGGCATTATTGATAAAAATTAAAAAAACCAAAAAAATTACTGGGTATTTTTTTATAACTAAAAAGCAAAACGTAAGTTGTTTCTGGGACAGTCCTTATTATTTAAATGTAAGCGTTTCTGCATCTGTATTTTTTGTCCATCCACTTTTACAGAGACGTAATATTTTTGGCCTGGCATTAATAGAGTGTGATCATCAGACTGATAGAAGGTAGATATAGTGTTAACGGTATCTACTTCTAAAGATAGATAGTTGTTAGGGTTTGGATCGCGTCATATACCTTTCTCTTCGGCAATATTTTTGGCAATAGTTATTATGTGGCGAGTAGCGGTTGGAAAATTGAAATTAATTTTTGTGTAACACCAATGATTGATAATCGTCTAAAATTTTAGTTGTTTTTTTATTCTCTATACAACACCTTTTTACCAGTTCTTGTAATTCTTATGTAACACTCAAGATTTTAGAAATTTTTCCTTCAAAAATATTAGTGCAATCAGAAAAATTTTAAATTAGTTTTATTTCATATATGTAATAGATTCAAAAACTCTAAAATGTAGTTTTTGACCAAAACAAAAAGGTGCGCCCACTATTAAAAAAAGTGGCGCATTAATTCTTTTTTGTTTAATTAATGCCAATAATGCATTTTTAATTTCAGCATTTGCCGAATTTTTCAGCTCAAACATGAAATTTTTATCCCAATACTTTAATTTTTTGCCAACTTCAAAAATTTCTCAGCTTTGACTAACTGTAAAAACTAAAGTACTTATCCGAATGGGTTGAAATTTTAAATTTATCAGCTCTAGACATCTCTACCCGTGCGAGTATCAAATTAGTCAAATAAACCCACATCAAAATTGATTTTTGCAACGTTTTTCTAGAAAGTTTGAAAGTTTGAAAAATATGATACAGGGAGGGGGCAATTGCCAAAAATCGATTTAAATATTTAAATTGCTTATAAAAATATTAATTTGTTAATAATTTTTTAAGAAATAATTTTTTTACTAAAGTTTATTTTCTTAGCTTTAAAGTGAAAATAAAATCATTTTTCTAGCTTTAACAGAATCGAAGTTATGAATTTTTGAAAGTGAGTCTCCATGCCAAAAATTACGAATTTCTCAAAATTTAAATTCACTCTCTTTTGAAAAAAAAACAATTTTTTCAAAAAAGTTCTCGAACAGGGATCTCTTCTTTTTCGATACAAAACCCATAAAAAAATTTCAGACAAATCAAAAATCCGTTCCACATACGTAACTGTTTTTTCTGTCTCATACGAAATTTTGTTTGAGATATCAGAACATAGAGTTAAATCAAAAAATTATGTTGTAAAAAGCGGTAAGTAGTTAAAAAGTTACACATTTTTTTTGTACATAGGAACTTATAGTATGTTTTTCGCTCATTTTGCGTTAAAGAGAAATGCGGCCCGGCACGACGCCTTCGATTTGCGAAATTTTTTTACCGATTGATTTTCCCTGATCAAAAATATCATTTTGAGCCCATGGCGTGTTGGAACGACTTTCTCTTTAAAGTGAAGTTGGCGTTTTACACCATTTCGTATTTCGATGTTAAACAAAGTATATACAGCCCTGATAGAAATACTCTCAAGCAGGTCTTCCTACATCTCTTGCGTCAAGTTTCATGTTATGTTAAAGTGGTAGTGTTGTGTATTCAATGTCAAATGAAAAATTATGAAAACTTTACAAAAAATAAACATTAAAAATATCAACGCAAGAGAGGTTGACGCAGATAAAAAACAAAAACATTTAACTAAGGGTCCCACGACGTATTTAGATTTCATTTTTTTTCAAAGTACTTCTGTGACCCCTTCTACGGCAAGCGGTCTAAGAAGGGCTCTTGACGCAAGCGATTTAGGAAGGCCTGCTTAAAGAGTATTTCTATCAGGCCAGCTAAAGAAGGTCTGTTTTATCGGGACGTTTCATATAAAAAAAAATAAGTTTAAAAGGAGGTGGCAAGGCCTTAATCTTACCAAGGAAGGCCTGCTAGATCCTGCCCTTGCATACTGGGATGAAACAGAAGACTAGCCTAGCAACATGCACACCGTTCCTTACTTCTAACCATTTATCTACTTTTGATGTCGTATAAATAAAAAAATACATGAAGTCCTTTTTTGCCTTCTAATATCAGTCCTCATAGCACTGCTGTTGTGGGAAGGCCTTATAGCATTGCTGCTGTGGGAAGGCCTTATAGCACTGTTAGCATACATGTTTTTATTTGGATGAAAATTTAATTTTGAAAGGCATCTTACAATCGCAGCAGTGCTAGCAGACCTTCTCCGGGGAAGGCCTTGTTCAATTGCCTGCTGAGTAGCTGCCATTGGTGCCGAGATATAGCGTAAAATATTTATCTTAACTTGTATGCAAATATATGCGTTTATAGGGATATCATCTGTACTACTCTACTAGTACATTTACTACTATTGCGCTGTACACATCTTTTCTACTTTTCGGTGAAATGTACTTAATCATGCTACTATTGAACTTTCGTTAAAGTTTTTTTCTTAGGCATTGAGACAGAAAAAATTGTTTGTGAGAGAATCGTATGGGAAAAGAGAGTGATGAGAACAAAATTTGTAAACAATAAAGATTTGCTGAGAAAACCTTATGGGAAAACGGAAACTAATAATAAGAAAATTAATGACTGGGAAGGGAAATGCATGTAAGCTTGGTACAACTTTATGAAGATTGAAGAAGAGATGGGTGCGTGACACGAACACGAACGACGTGTTCGTGTTAGAAAATTTTAATTCGTGCTTGTTTCGTGTTGAATAAAATTGACACGACTATCACGACAGAATACAATATACATTTTGTCAAACACAAACAGTTTGTCAATGCTACAGACAAAAACAAAACAAACTGTTTGCGTGGTGTATTTTACCCTTTAAAGGAAAAAAATCGAAATAAACGCATAATTATTAATAAGATTTAAAATAAATTAAAATATTATTCAGCGCAAATCTCGACAAGTTATTTTTTCTTAACAGAAATATATAATTGTAAATAAAAATATGTTAGTATTCATAAACATGTAAACGTAAGCAATAAGGTGTTTTTGATCATACGAAGATGTATTTTTTACAGTTGAAATAGTCGTGTTCGTGTATGGAACATTTTTAAACGTGCGTATTGCGTTCGTGTGTGTAATTTGTAATTTGTGTTCGTGTCGTGTTTGAAAAAAACGACACGCGCCTATCTCTGGTCTGAAGTGAGGAACTTTTGGTCACAGGAAAAACAATTTTTTCTGGTGCACTACTTTTGTAATCAGTCATATGGTAACCCTATACGCTTAGCGATGCCAGTGTTGAGTCCTAAGCTTTTTATAATATTTTGATATTTTTTTCTAACCTTCATTTTTTTTAAAAACTGTATCATCATATCTTATAACTTATACATATTACTTGTTTAGCCCCACAAAAAATTTTTTTAAATTTACTCATTTTTTAACGGAATGTAAAAAAATAGTTCACAAAATTTTTTTGAAAATCTTATCAAATTACCTTTTATAAGATACCACCTTTATTTTGAAAATCTATTCAACTTATACCTTACTTATACCCTAACTTACTATATCTCCGAAAGTAGATCAGAGCAACCCCTTTTTTTTTGCAAATTTATTTTTTATTCCAAAAGAGCTAATTTCCCTAAAGAAATTAAAACAATCGATCCAGAGGTTCCTAAATTATATAGCTTTTCTGAAAAGCTATATCCGCAACTTCAAATGGCTTTATCGTCTAATCTTCAACCAAGCGACCATTTCTGTGTACATCTTCTCTTTTCAATAAAAATAGCCCATATAAAAAAAAGGTGATGCCAAGTAAACTTGCTACATTAAACATTGCGTGGAGCATTACTTTAGGACTATCTTCAGCGTAACCTTCAGCAAAAAGTCGTTTCATTACGTCAGTAAAAAGTTTTTCTGCTTTTTTAAATTGTTCCCTTTCCATAGCCAAATTAGCCATTACATCAAATACGTACGTTATTCCATCCTTGCTTTGTAAATCCTGCGCCATTCTTAAGGCCAAATGAAGCATTTGTTCGGCCTTGTCATACTGTTCTCGCTGAATGCATAAAATTGACCGTTTTATTGTTGCTACAAGTTTATCTTCCGGACTTTCTTCATCATCAGATCGTTTGAAAAAACTAATGGCAAACATTAACCCAAACGATGTTCCAGCTGCTATTGAAGTGCCACGAAAACATAAATACCTTCTGCTTTCGAATCCTTTGCGTTGATCATAAGAGCATTTCATTTGAAGGCAAGCACTTTTGTTCTGTTTAAATATTATTTGGCTGCTAGTTAATCTCCTCAAAATGCCAAGAGCAATCCGGGGATACATCATTCCTATTAATTTAATATCAATTGGTAATTTATATTTATTTTGCTAATATCAATAAACAGCTGTTTCACTATTTACATAATTTTGCCGTTAATTCGGAAACAGAGTTGCACATTTCATTACCTACAGGGCTCCCAGATGGAAACTTTGAATATTTCCCATAAATTTATTTACCCAAAAAGAAACAATTTTTAAACATTTTTCCAAAAATCAATTTATATTCATTGCATTTTTTTGGCGGATACTAGCCGTGATTTATTCGTTTTGCTCCTGTATTACTTCTGTTCACCCATAATTTAAGATGTTCAATGCTATCAATTCTACTGCGCATTACTTGAAATTGACACTTGATATTGATGGAAAACAGTAGCGGATAATTTTTTTTTATAATTTTTTTCGATTTGTCACATGATTTGACTTTTGATTCACATATAAAGGTAAAATTTCGATCAAAGAAAAATTAAGCTAAAAATATTGCGTTCTTGACATTTGTGTTTAAAAAAAAAGATGCAAACAAAAATACAAAATTCCATAAGTGAGCAAAATTTTAATAAGTAATACGCACTGTAGCTCACTCAATTTCCTAACTAATGTTGTAAAGGTTCTCAAGGGATGAATCAATGCGACAGAAATGGATTTAAGCTTACGGTTTGAGCACTACCGACATTTTAAAACATACAAAATTCTGTTCAAAACATTTTTACCCTCACGAGAGCAGGAACAGTAGATGTATGATTTATTTAATAATCAATCATGTAAAAATTTCACTATAGATTAATGTATATTTCTTGCGAAATAAAACCAAAATTTATTTCTAACTAAAAATCACCGACAATCGCAGACATCGTATTAGATGATCTTTTAAAATGTGCAATAGACGAACTACAAAATTTAGGAATCAAATTCAAATTTATAGTCAAATATGTTGATGACATTTTTGCAATAATAGACAAAGACCACCTGACCACGATTTTAACGACACTCAACGGATATCACAAAAAATTACAATTCACACATGAGGAGGAACAAAACAACACGTTACCGTACTTAAACACTACAATTCATAGAAGAAATAGTCATATAATCTTTAACTGGTATACGAAGCCAGCAGCATCAGGAAGAATAATTAATTTTAATTCAACGCAGTCCTTTAAACAAAAACGCAATACTGCAAGCAATATGATAAAAACAGTACTAACAATCAGCGACAAAACTTTTCGGTCAGAAAACATTAGTAAAATCAGAAATATTTTATACTGCAATAACTATCCTAAAAAACTTACGGAACATTTAATAAAATATAATACAATCCATGATAACATAACACAACAGAATTCAACATTAAGCACCACAACATCTGGCCACCCTAAACACTTTTTTGCGATTCCATACATACCTACACTTACAGACGACATAACCCTTAAACATTTTAAAACAGATGACACAGCTTTTGCCTTTAAATCAAACCAAACGATCTCAACGTTATTTACAAAAACAAAAGACAAAACAGAAAAATTTCAGCAACATAACGTAGTGTACAAAATAGAATGTAAAGGCAAAGAAGGAGAAACATGTAACAGAGTTTATATAGGAACAACAAAACGAACACTGGGAACACGAATAGGAGAACATAAAGCCGATGTAAACCATAACAGACATACGACAGCACTAGCTAAACATATGGATGAAAATGAACACACAGCTGATTTTGACAACATTACAATACTGGACAGAGAAAAAAGAGAAAACATTAGATACACTCTAGAGAGCCTACGAATTAGACAACATTACAAAACAGCAATGAACATAAAAGAAGATTTTGACAAAATTAGTCTCAGTTACAGTGTGGTGCTATAAAGCTTATATTCAAATTACTAATTTTTGTTATTTTAATTTTTAATTTAATATTTTTGTAAATTCAAATAATGTTTTTCTTGCTGTAAGTTTTTGATATTAACCAAAAATTTGTACCTATATGAATGTTTTTTAATGTAAATTTTCGTTAACAGTGTGATGTAAATATTCAATAAAGAATTTTGACATACCCCTGAGGATGCTTAAAACCCATAAGCGAAACGTCGGGTGAACAAATGAATTTAACATTGTTTTATTCATAAAATCTAAATTGACCTAACAGCCTGTTTTTCAACAAAGAAAAAACCTTTTCAATTTAAAAAAATTTCATTAAGCATTTAATAAATACGTTTTGCTCACAAGTATTTCAGATTTATTGAGTTTTTGACTCACCCACTGCTACAATCGGTAGTGCAACCATAGACTCCACGTACACCGACAACCTTAATCCCTCGTTTTACAATCACTTTCAACAAAATTCGCTTGGTAATAACGATCAGCTGCAACAACATTTTCAACAGGAACAACAGCAACAAGCGTTTAAGTTAGTGACAGTTGTTTTATGGTTTTAATTTAAATGTAATGTTTTTGTGGCAAATAAAGCTTTTATGTTCAAATAATTTATGTAAGTTTTGTAAAATCTTGATGTGAATTTATTATTAATGTAAAAATTTTCGTTCGTAGTGTTAATAAAGGACCCTGATGATGTGAGAAGTGATTTACGAAACGTTGGTCAAATTATAATAAAACAAATTACTATAAATAAACTTTTTGACTTGAGCCCAACAATCACAATTAAATCTTCATAACAGTCAAACACAATTTAAATATATATTATTTATTTTAGCTAAGCTGTGTTTGGGTATAGTGTTTCTTGTGTGTTATTGTTTATATGTTTTGGTATTATGTCACCACATGGTTTAATTAAATTGATGTATTGAATAATAACTAATATTAGATCTTTGGGAGAGGCCCATGCCCTCCCAAGTCCCATCCAACTGACGCCACTGCTTCCCATTCATCACGATAGGGATATATTTGTGGTCGAATGGCTCATTATATTGAGCTAAAATAAATTGAATTTATCAATAATAAAATTAAATTAAAGCAATTATGAAAAGAAAACTCTTTTCATAAAATTTGTTTGATTTTTGTTAGAACAGCATACATATTGAAAACCCGAACAAATTTTCATTTGGCATCAACTGTGTTAGCGATGCGCTGGTTGCCGATTTTCTGCGTATTGATTCTTTAGTGGCGGCATTCAAAAATCCTATGCTTTGTCAATATATTGTAGTGCACAATGGTGCTTCCGAATTTACATTTCAAGCAATCTCTTATGTTAAATGTGAAATAATTTACATAAAAGCGAAGAAAATGGATACACTTTTCTAAATTAAACATGAAAAAATTTTATTTTTTGAAACCGAACAAATTATTTGTAGATTCGACGCATCAGACAGGCGGACGACTTGGAACTCAAACGCGGTCGAGCAGTAGACCGCGGTCTACCGTTTGGCCACCCCTGGTACATTCAGTGGAGGTAAAAAGTGACCGACTACTTTTATTCCGTTTTGCCGGCTGCTTACGTATTCAAATGAAGCAGTGAACTGTAGCTCATTTTGTTTCGTATCTGTTCGTATCGCAAATAGATCGTTGCGGTTGTGCTTCGCGTACCGATGCAGCGCTCTAGTATGTAAAAATAATAAAAGCGAAAATGTGAGCAAGATTGAATTACAGGAAAACATATTTTTGGCCCAGTCAGAGGAACAGAGTATGTAGACCCATTTACAGAGGGAATAGTTATGTGTTCTTAATGTATTACCCAATATAACGCATTGTCAGCACATTATCTTTTCGTAAGCTTCCTACGCTATTGAACGCTATTTCAATACGAAATGTCAGCTCTTCCTACACAATTGAGCGACAACTCACATTTCGTCGTACGATTGTGACAGAATGTTGAAGATGCACTTTTAATTTCTATTTGATACATTTTGGCTTCGGTTCATAAGTTATTTTCAAAATTTAATAAAAGTTTTTATGAACCATCAGAATATGAAACTTGTGCTTTATTTATATATGGGTCATTCCATCTATAATGGGCCTATCATTACCCTCATGTTTTTTAAATAGGCTGAAACTTTTTTCAGTGATTTGTCTGTCATGTAGAAGATATAAAAAAATTAGATGAAATTTTTTTAACCAGTATTATAGCTTTAAAAAAAAGTTTCAAATTGTGTTAAAAAAAACTCGTAATTAAACCAAAAAACTTCATTGATGAATATAAACAAACCAACACAATTTATATTACCTTTTACATTATTTTTAGGTAGTTGTGTACTAGCAGATGACAAAAAAACTGCAAATCTGAATAAATGATGACCTTTTAATAAAATTTGAATTGATTTCAGCTTTTTTAAGTCAAAATTTTCAGAACATTCAGGAGTATCATCTCTGAAAATTTCTTTCATTTTTGTTTAGCTTATTTCATTTTACAGGCATCTTAAGTTAAGATTTAGGATTTGCAATGTAAATTGAAACATTGAGAAGTAGAGCGAGAAAATTTGAATATTCCGTTATATTTCTTTCACAAATATTCCACTGCATACACGCACTTTAAATGCTTGTAAAATGAAATAAGGTGAACAAAAATTAATGAAATTTTCAGAGATTGTACTCCTGAATGTTCTGAAAATTGTGAGCCTTTAAAGGCTGAAATCAATTCAAATTTTATTCTCTCGGTTTCATTCTCAATGTTTCAATTTACATTGCAAATCATAAATTTTAGCTTTAAATACTTGTAAAATCAAACAGTGTGAAAAAACATGAATAAATTTTTCAGGGATGGTACTCCTATATGTTTTGAAAATTTTGAGCCTAAAAAACCTGAAATCGATGATGGAGTATTTGGGAAAGTGATGTTTTCTTGAAAGGTAAATTTTTTCATCTATTACCACATAGAAACCGTTCAGGCCTCCATTTATTCAGATTTGCAGTTTTTTTGTCATCTACTAGTACACAACTACCTAAAAATAATATAAAAGCTAATATAAATTGTGTTGGTTTGTTTATATTCATCAATGAAGTTTTTTGGTTTAATTACGAGTTTTTTTTAACACAATTTGAAACTTTTTTTTAAAGCTATAATACTGGTTAAAAAAATTTCATCTAATTTTTTTATATCTTCTACATGACAGACCAATCACTGAAAAAAGTTTCAGCCTATTTAAAAAACATGAGGGTAATCATAGGCCCATTATAGATGGAATGACCCACATACAAAATTGATTTTATACATATTAACTTCTAAGCATACTTTTTGCGCTATGAATTTATATAGCTAAGAAACTTTGCCTTGAATTCAAAATAAATTATTCTTGAAAAAGTTAACCAGCAATAGAAACGCATATCTGTCAATTCGGTTTGGTACAGCTCTTTTTGTCTCCACAAATAGAAATATTTTTGGCCTTAACATAGCTTCTTTCTCTAAGCGTTAGTTCCTTAAAAACGACATAATAAAAGGGTTGTGGCAAAAAAATGTCTAAGGACTCGAGTTTTTAACATTAGCGGACCGTTGCCAAAATGTACAAGTCCGCACTTAAGACTTTAAGCGCTTACTTTTCAAACATTTTCCAAGTTAGTTATACACATAACTTACAAAATTATCGAACAATTGACTCGAACTTACGAGTCCGGTCAGAGAGCTTTCGAAAAACTGTTTCTTCGGGGAAAGGCTGTCACAGCCGCCATTTTACCCACTACGGCTTCGAAAAACTTATTTTTTAATATTAAAATATACAATAAAGTAATTTTTCTCGCAAAAAAAATTCTTATAATTTTCATATTTTTTACACCGCTACTCTGGCCTAGCCCCTTTATAAAAATCATAAGTAAAAAAACACAAAAAATTAATTAAACCTCACTTAAAACAATGAGGCTTTAAACTGTTGGACACTTTCTTTTGACTTTTGAAGATTTCCTCGTCTTCGCTCATTTTGAAACAATATTGATTTTATTATCACTAGTTTTCGTAAATTTAATAGTTAGAAAATAGTAGCGCCACTGTAGTTTTCCGTTGATGCAGATTGTTCATAAAATCTGTTTCATTAATTTTGCACTGAAATATAAACAAATATTTACATATTTCACTTTCAATTTGAACTTGACATTCAGCTGTTCTCGCAACTGGTTTATTGTATTTTAGCGCACGATAAAAAGCTTTCGACAAAAGTTATTTTTGATCTTGACGCTTTGAGAATTAACATAGCTCATGCTTTTTTAAAAATAATGCCTCATTTATTAAAAAAAATGATCAAAAATTGGATCACATTGGCGACCATTTGAAATAAAAATTGATACTCTACCTCAATTCAATTTTATTTGAAAATAAAAATATATCAGTCTTGTTGGAAAACCATATACTTGTGAATCATGGTCCCTCACGAGCGCTCGCTCTGTTACGACTAATACAAGCTTTTGCTAACTCCTGCTCGAGACGAATTTTAAGACTTTACCCAACCATACTTTTTCATCTAAAATCAAATTATGAAAATACGCTGGAATGGACAGGCCATATTATCAGGAAAGATGCTAGAGAAATTTGTCGATCAGCGCTTTGTTGGAACCTCATGGTGCAAATGCAGAGGAAGGTATAGAACTTCGTAGTGACAAATACATACAAATACATAGTAGAAAATAATATGTCGAAAATCAGGATGATCTAGCACAGCATTAAGCAAGCTAAGCTTTTGTTCAGACCTCAGATTCGTATGTTTCATCTGTCTGTCTTTGAATTGAAGGTTCAGAGGTTTACTAGTCCAGGGAAAAAGGACTGATTTGCTAACATCCCAAAGTTCATTGCATTTTTATTTTTGAAAACCTGTAATATTTTTACAACTGTGTTCAAACCATACTAAAGCAAACCAATTGTATTTTTGTTAAATATTTTGTTTAATTAAAAAATGTTGCATATGTTACAGAGCTTTAAATTAGAGAACACAATCAAGTTATTCTTTCATAAAACGTGCATGTAATATAAATAAATTGATGAATATACATGTCTTCAACAAGATTAAAAATTAAATTTTGAAAGTAGAAACGATTTCTATAAAATATTTAATATGAAATATTAGTGTAAGGGAAAGTTCTCTTGCTTTAGCAAATGCTTTTATTTTCCCTTTTTAGTTTGTGTTTATTTGAAAATATGGTTTCCCTCGTTATTGAAGATTATTTACAGTCGTTTGGATAATTCACATCACCTGGGCAGAAGTCCTCGTTTCTTTCATAAGATTGAAAGAATGAGTGCCCATGTACCTCTACTATTTTCATAAAAATCCGATCTCCTACATACCTCCAAAAGTAGGTCCTAAAAAACGACAAACTTTACCTTACACTTAAGCAATAAATTAAGCATAATCACCCCTATTCCCGTTGGCGTTACAATTTCCGTTTCAATTTCGTTGTCGATTTTATCGCCGTCTCGATTCTAAATTGGAATTCCTGAAATGTGTTGAAACGACGAAAAAATTTCAAATTTTGACAGCAACGGTTGTCGTTTCTATTTTCGTTTGAAATTACAGAATACCAGTATATTTCCGATAACTTTCAAAACGCCAACTGGAATATGAAATTGGCGTTTTGATGTCGTTTTAAAACGTTAACGCCAACGAGAATACGGGTGAATGTAAGAATTGAGTAAGATGCTTTTAGCGGCCCATTCAATTCTATTTTAAATATAAATAAAAAAAATTTAACATTAAGTGATATGTATTTGAATAAGTGATGGCATTTTGGGTAGATTTGTACTTTCAGTACTAAAAATAGTTGTGAAAAATATGCGTCAGTACAGTCGACCAATTTTTAGTACATTCTGTACAATGAAAAAATCGAATGACCTTTTTTTAAGAAGATTTTAGTAAATTTTGGTGTTCGTGACAAAGAGTAAGTACATTTGCCCTCTAAAAATTACGTTTTCAGTCTTCACTCAGTACATTTCACAAAATCCAAATGCCATCACTGATTTGAATACATGATGATTTTCGTGAAAAAATTCCCCTGAAAACATTCAAAGGCTTAAATTTTTACTTGAGCGCAAGCCTATGAGACCAAATCAATATGTTTTCTTTTCTAAGGTTTCTAAATAAAAGTCTCATGATGTACCACATTCAATACCAGGGCCAAAGCTCTCAGATCTGATACTAGATATTGTTCAATACATCAATTCAATAAAACTATCTAATACTGGTGGAATTAGAATTCTCGCCCTCCCCCTCCAAGGTTTAGGTGAAGTTACCAATAAGATACCAAAATTTCTTTTACAGTACAACAAAATGACAGCTGAATTGGAACAGATTTACTTAAGCTCACATCCGCCAATTTTTTTTTGTTAGAGCTATACCCACCAGAAGTTATGGATATATCTTTTCTAAAAATCGCTATAACTCGGGAACCCCTGTATTGATTTCCAAAATATGGGACTCATATGAAAGGAAATTTAGTAATAAGCCACAATATTGATGTAATCATTACAATTTTTGAAATCTAATTCATAGTTTTCAAGATATTACGACTTTTCTGAAATGTTCACTAATTTTTTTCAAAAAACTGTATTTTTTCCAAAAAAATTCTTTTTTGGTTATATTTTTATTATCATATTAAGAAAACTCAAGTGATTCTATTTTAAATGAAGTAACATTTGTACTAACATTTGTAAGTAAGTATTATACATTTGTATTTGTAAGCGAAGCCGGCGTTGGACATACAACAGTGAACCGAAGGTCGCCCACTTACCATTACTTTTATGTAGAATTACTGTGGCTAGAAAAGGCGGTGTTTGATATATTATAGGATAAAAACTTGACAAAATTCATCAGAATGATTTTTTAATTTCCGTTATAAAGGATTAACTGACCTATAGATTATACAGATTATTTTTAATAATTTTCAGAAACCCGTAATATCTCGAAAATTATGAGTTTGGCATCAACAATTTATGCCCAATATTGTAGCTTATTAAATTACTTTTTATCAGACTTTGGAATTCATTACCCAACATGGTTTTTTAGATTCTTGATTCAAACTCTTTATGTTTGAGTTTATTTTATTTTCTATCACTATATTATATATATTTTTCCTCATTTCTCGCCTTATATCTATATATATATATATATTTGCAATCTTAGTTTCATTATATTAATTAAGCAAATGCTTATTGTTGTATTTTCCATCTAATGGTGTACTATAAAAGACTAAGCCTTACTGTACAACCCTAAATAAATAAATATGACTCCCATATTTTGGAAATCAATACAGGGATTCCGACTTACGCCGGCGCTCAAATTCGCAATGTGTAAATAGCTTAATTGACATTGGTCCCAGAGGTGTGCACCGTAAAAAAAATTAAATGCTTTTTTAACATAATTGAAAATGTGTTGCTGCAAAAAAAAATACTGCTTCTTCCAAAAGTAGGTTTAAACTGAAAATGAATCAGCTAATCGACCAAAACACCTTTTTCTACAGTGACTAATTGTCAAAGTATATTAGTTTTTTTCTTTTGTTTTGCTTTAGCTATTTATTTTGACATTCGGTTGTTCATGCCGTCTAACACTTTCAGTGGTGAGTTTAGATGAGTTTAACAGCTTGCGAGAATCCTAATGTTAAATCATGGTCATGCTCTTAGCGCTCTTGGGGAAAAGTTTTTCGAAAATCATCATTTCATCTATGTAGAACAAAAAGTCTATATAAAAAAAAACAGCATAACTCGAAAACATGATTTTCAGATGGTGAGTTTTTGTTCTTAATAGACGATATTATGATAAATTAATGTAATTTCTAGTTTTGTGACCTGTACATCGAAATGACATAAAAGATTTTGTAAAATGTCGAAACTAATAAAGATTTATTTTTTTCAAAATTGTTTTGCGACACATGTGGCATGTGCGAAGAGTTTCTGCACATCGCGCACATGCACCATGTCCACATAGAAATGCAACATCGCGAGTTCGTTCCATACAAATGCTACAATAATGTGATTCCTCATATTCTTGGATCTTGTTTTCTAAGTAGCGAAGCCGATCAGCCGATGGAACGCGATTTTGATCGGCATTATCTACCACAAGTCCATTTGCTGCAATGCGGCGTTCAATAAACACCCCGCACCGCAAGCATTTCTTCATACGAATTCCACATTCTTCACAAGAGATTTGGTGGTGACAAGGCTCAAATTTAATAAGTGGAAGAACCTCATCGCAAACAATGCATTCTTGGGGCAACTCTATGAATGTGTTTGAAGAAGCCTGCAAGCAAACTGCACCCTCATTATCTTGTGAGTCCACCTCACTAGATAGTCCACCCATATGAATATTTGGAGTCGTCACTGATTCTTTGGCATTTGATGATGTAGTATTTTGCGCATCATAATCTAAATTAAGTTTTTTACTTCCTCTTTGACTATCATCTAATAAAACCGCGTTTGTATTTAGTAAATGATTTGGCGGATGACTGTGTGTTGAAGTTTGTCTAGTTGCAGGAACTGATAATACAGATGCATCCTCTTCATTAGCAACATTCGCAGTAGTGCCACTAACAGCTCTTGCAATATTACATCGTTCTAAGGAAAGTGTTTGGATGTTTCGTGTTATTTGATCCAAGCTATTGTTTCTTTGAGAATTTTCAGGCATTTCGGCTACAGAAGTGGAAGAGCCTTGATAGCTTAAAATAATTTGCTTGAGGCTTTTATCAGTAATCCATTCAAAAATATTTGCTCCTTTATTATTTTGTTCAATCTTGCAGCCTTTTCTAGCTAAATAGCAAAGGACTGCGCACATAAGTCTATCTTCTGTTAAATTCGATAAATTGGAGTAAATTAACTGTATTTCTGGTGCATCAGTTGGCTCATCGACCTGCTGCAAATTTGTTTTCTTTATAACACAGAGATGCATTGCGTTATCACCATCCTCATCTTTTGCTTGAATGTCGCATCCTAATGATATTAGTTTTTCAATAGCTGATGAATGCCCTTGCGAAACTGCCAATAAGAAAGGAGTTTGTTGACGATTATTGCGAATGTTAATCTCGGCTTGTCCATCAATAATAAGTGCTTCAACAACTTTCGCGTGACCATTCAATGCTGCCAAATGCAAGGCGGCAAATCCATCGTCTTTTTTGACATCAACTAACTGTCGTGATAGTTGAAGAATTCTTTTAGCAGCAACAACATTTCCCTTCAGTGAAGCGTGATGTAGCACATTAAATCCTCTATTATTTTTCACAGTAAAATCCAGATTTGGAGCATTGCACAACAATTCTACAACTTCGCTATTCTCTTTACCAATCGCATCATGCAATGCTGTATCACCGTACGAGTCTTGTATGTTAACATCAGCTCCAAATTGCAAAAGTTCACGAACACAGTGTGGTGTTTTTTTGTGAGCACATATATGCAGCGCAGAGCAATGACTTGAGTTAAGAAAATTTATGTTTGCACCACTTTGTAAAAGTATTCTCATTGTTTCTGGCTGATTGCCAAATGCTGCATAGTGTAAGACTGAATCACCTTCTTTGTCCACAATATTGACGTTAGCTCCTTTTGATACCAAGTATTTAACAAGTTCTACATAGCCTTGATGAGCTGCAACTTGTATACAAGCTTTACCACCACTTATAACATCTACCTGTGAGGGATGCAATTCCAAGTACTGTTTTACAAAATCCAAATGACCTTGTGCCGCTTCTCTAACCAATTTATCAGCAACAGACGTGCCTGACAGCCCAGATAAGGGACTTATTACATGATCAGTTCTTCTGTGACTCAAATCCATCATACTATTCGAACGCTCTGCCGCTGTTGCTAGTTGCGATCGTTCTAGTTTTACACACTTTGGATTAAGAGTCCACTCAAAGCCATCATCCAACTGTTGTATTCGGAGGTCACCATCAGAATATACTTTTATAACTCTACAGTGCTTGCCCAAAGCCTGAAAAAATCAAGATGTGAAATTGTATCAAATTATGTAAAATGATTATATAATAATAAAGAAAGTGATCAAATCAGAACATTTTCACTTTTTACAAGAGAAATTATTCAACTAAATAAGTTGGTGCTAGGTTAGTTGATTTTTTGTTGATAAAATTTCATTGCACCAATTGATGAGAAAAGCTGTTGAAGTCGCCAAGAGGAGAAATTGTCCTACACCTTAAAAACACAAAACTGATAAAACAATATATTTCAATTTACATCATTTTCGGTGAAAAAATTAGATATCGATTAGAGCGCTGCAACGGTACGCATTTTCGCATATCCTAAAACATTTGTGCGTTGCATGCACACACGACGACAGTTCATCATAGCAAACGAACAGATTCGAAACAAAATGAGCTACAGTCTACTGCTTCATTTGTAGACGTAAGCAGCCGATAAAACGGAATAAAAGTAGTCGGTCACTTTTTATGTTCGGTATGAATAGAATAGAAGAAATTAAGCATTTAGCTTCAATCATGGAGGTGGAATATAGAAATTTATCCTTTTATGCTTTTTCAAATTTATTGTTCAACTTTATGTATATTAGCAAGGCAAAAAAAGAAAAATTTCGAAAATTCTAAAAGATTTTTA
Organism: Meiosimyza decipiens; assembly: GCA_963680825.1. Taxonomy (NCBI): domain Eukaryota; kingdom Metazoa; phylum Arthropoda; class Insecta; order Diptera; family Lauxaniidae; genus Meiosimyza; species Meiosimyza decipiens. The sequence continues at coordinate 31,956,338 of OY804260.1, forward strand.
ACTCAATGCTATTGTGTTATTGCTAAAAGGGTTTTTATTCGGCGATTTGCAACAACACACTGGTACTTTCAAAGAAGAATAATAAAAAATAGTTACGGTATTTGCGACATTATCGGAGTAGCTGCTTTGTCTTGGAATACTTTATCAAGTATTCGGTCACCGAATAACAACAAAGCAGTCTTAATGATGACCGAATATCGAGAAGCAGTGCATGTCAAGCGAATCGACTACGAAACCATACTCGATCGGTTAAACTTTGCTTATCTGAGTTCTTCGTTTCGTTATTTACATTCTTCGTCCTCAAAGTACATGTACAGCATGTGCACCGGTATAATCAACAATCAGAATGTATTCATGCAGGGCTCTAATATCGATATAATTGAAAGTGTGTGTTTGAAGAGAATGAATTCTTGTGAACCTTATTAATGGTTACATAAAAAAGTATCTTTGGATGTAACTTTGCCTCAAATATTCTCTTTTAAAACTTATTCTTTATTTATTGAACCAACTCGATTGGAGACTACCAATAACTGTCCATATCTTAAAAAACTAATAAAGCGTTGTACTTTTCTAAGCCATCGCTTAGAAATGTTATTTATTCAAATTCTGCACGGGATTGTATACATAATATCTTCAGGAGAGATGTAATCGATGTTAGGAGTAGGTTCCTAACCAGTATGTTTGGAGGTTGCTGCAGTTTTTGTTGATAAGTTTGCTTTTTGTCTTCCTGTATCTGCTTAATAAAAGGTATGCCAAGGTTATGGTGTATGTTTATATTCCTGACATACCACAGTTTTCAAGAAGACCGAACAATTTTGCCAAAAATGACAAAACCAAAAACCGCCTGGAAGTGTTCTTTGACATCAGAAGTGACCGAAATCACATTACTTGAAATCGGGTCAGCACCTCAAATGTGCCATTATTTAATGAAGCTTTTCTCAATATGGTATGTGGTAAGCAATTAAATTCGGGGACCAAATTTTTTTAAAAGTTTATAACCCCGCGTCGATGCGGGGTTCCTATTCGATGCATTTTTTGTCAAGTGGGCGCTACAGTTATGGTCGTGGCTGCCCTGATTTCATTTGAAGTTTCGATTGTTTCTTGCAATCAAGGCTGCCACGACAACAACCAATATAATAACTAGACAAAAAAATGCATCGAATATAGACACTATATTCAGAACAGAATCGATGCGGGTGAGTGAAAGTTAAAGGCTTCGCGCATTGATATAGGAATTAGCCTATCGGCTCGCGAGCCGTCAATCAGATCGCGCGCTGATTGGTTGATACGGAAGCGTATCCGGACGGTAACAAACTGCTCAAGTTAGTTATAGGGGCCTGAGGACAAATGTGTTTGCCTTAACAAAAAATGTACTTCTGACCATATACACGTTTTTTTATGTACCCAATAATCACTGAAAACATTATTGTAGATATTCTACATTACTCTTTCATAATCATGATTCTGTAAAACTATCTATCGTTAATTTAAAAATATTATCATTTTCGTACCTCTCCCCCCCCTCCCCCCTCCCCGCGCCCCTGCATGTGTACTTTATCTATAAGAAATATTAGTTGTTTGCATTCAACAGTTGCGACACTAAAGCCAGATAAAAAATCAGTAATATACATAGATGTATTTTCAGCACAGTGTAATTTTTCGCGTATATGTGAATTTATATTCTTTGAAAAAAAAAACTACCATATTTTAGCTTTGAAATGCCATCTTAAGTGTGAGAAATTTTTACAGCTAAAAATATTGAAGAATAAAAATTACGTTTTAATGCTTTTATTCTTTCAGGTGAGAACTGACGCATCCGAAAATTAAATGCCGTTGGATTTCCTTCTTTAGTACCCGAAAGAAGATTCTCACAAAGTTTGAGCAAAATCCAAACTAAGCTGGCTTTACCGATTAGACGCTTCCACCTGGAATGACCAGGGTTGCCAAGTGTCAGATTTTGACGCGGCCAAGCCGTTAATTCTGTACCAAAGCTGTTGGCCGCGTATGAGGCCGTTAATTGGAGGTGAAATTATTTTTACATAAGCATAAAAACCCAAAAAAGGTCATATAGATAATGTACTACCTCGAACAAATTATTTAATACGCCGGAGCAAAAAAAGTAGATCTGGCAAATCTTGGGATAACACTTTGACTTCAGTATTCAAAAACTTTTCAGCCACATCAATGCAATAGTTCTAAAATTTAAACTTACATATCTCATTAATTCTATCCATTCACCGTGGCCCTTTTGCAGTTGTTGCACTTTGGAAGCATCGTTTATAATCGTTACCAAGTCTCCTACACGGAAAGAAACAACTTTTACTAATGCAGCTGGGTGAAAAGTCCAGCGATTAGGGCAGTTGTCGTATTGTACACTACAAAAAAAAAGAGTTATTATCGTTGCTAATATATTTTTTCTTTCACAAAATACCGTATATCACCCTTTTCTGTAATACGATGCACCGTTCCCAATTTTGATAAATGATCTACCATTCGTGGATTCCAGCCTCCATGACCCTGTTGCAGTTTCATTAACGTATCGACTTCCAAGCAGACTTTTACACGGTCTCCAACAGAGAAAGTAGGTTTTACGGATGAAACAACTGGCTGTTGTTCTTCTGGTTGCCCTGTTTAATATTTCGAAGCATTACACCTTTTGCATACAAAAATAGTATATATAGTGGAAGCTATTCTAAGATATCAGACATGGGTCATTCCATCTATAATGGGCATATCGTTACCCTGAGATTTTTTAGATAGACTTGAAACTTTCTTGAACACAACTAAAATCTTTTTTTTAAGCAATAAAATTGGTCGAAAGAAATTTATCGCATTTTTTTCTATATTCTACGCGATGGCCCAATCACTCAAAAAAGTTTCAGTCTATTTAAAAAAACAAAGGGTAATGATAGGCCCATTATATATAGAATGATCCATACATATACTGAGTTGCTTAAAACGATGAAACCAATTTTTGTTGAAACTTTTTTATGCGATGTTCACCATTTCTCATGGGAAAAAAAGTCTAAACAAAAATTAATAACAAAACTTTTATATTTATTGTGATATACACCATTTTTTTTGACTAGTTAGCGGTTATTTTTTATTATTATTTTTATTATTTAGAAAACATCAATTTCCCAAATACTCCATCATCGATTTCAGCCTTTTTAGGCACAAAATTTTCAGAACATATAAGAGTACCATCTCTGAAAATTTTATCCATGTTTTTTCACCCTATGTTTACGTACAACATAAACTAGTGTGTAGCATACATATCTGCTCGTCTTTGCTATCCACCGCAAAGCGCTGCCGTTTACTCGTTGTGGCTGCAACGAATGCCCCAAGCCGATCGGCTACAACACCAACGAGTAAAACGGGCAAATAAATATTCGTCATCTAGAAGAAGATCCCGAAGTCAGCGAACCCTCCCGCAAGCGAAGAAAAAACATTTAACATAAATTACAATTAACATCACAGTTTTAAACAAGTGAAAAACAGTACACAGTTTACAACAGTTTAACATAAATCACACAACAAACAACAGTGAAACACAACATAGTGAAACGCAACAAGATTCCATAATCAACATCAAATTCATCAATACAAAAACATCCACCATCATCTCAACACAGCAACTCAACGTTGGACAAAAACAATAACTCGAACTCCACATAACACAATAACAACACGTATTGTATACATCAAATTTGTATATTGTATTTAATTTGTAGTTATAATATTTTACATTATAATAAACCCCCAAAATTGAATTTTAGTGTTTCAACTTTTTTGCCCAGCCCCCGATTAAACACCCTATTTGATTTTACAAGCATTTAAAGCTAAGATATATGATTTGCAATGTAAATTGAAACATTGAGAATGAGTCCGAGAGAATAAAACTTGAATTGATGTCAGCCTTTTTAAGCTTAAAATTTTCAGAACATATTCCTATATGTTCTGAAAATTTCAATATTTTTTTTTCACTTTATTTCATTTTACAGTCATCTAAAGCTAAGATATATGATACGATATGTAAATTTAAACATTAAAAATGAGAGCGAGAAAATTTGAATATTCCGTTACTTTTCTTCCATAAATATTCCACTGTATACACACACTTTAAATGCTTGTAAAATGAAATAGGGTGAAAAAAATGGATGAAATTTTCAGAAATGGTACTCCTATATGTTCTGAAAATTTTGAACCTAAAAAAGCTGAAATCAGTTCAAATTTTATTCTCTCGGTTTCATTCTCAATGTTTCAATTTTCATTGCAAATTATAAAACTTAGCTTTAAATGCTTGTAAAATCAAATAGGGTGAAAAAACTTGGTTAAAATTTTCAGAGGTGATACTCCTAATGTTCTGAAAATGTTGTGCCTAAAAAAGCTGAAATCGATGATGGAGTATTTGGGAAATTGATGTTTTCTTGGAAAGTCAATTTTTTAATGTTTTACAACATAGAAACCGTTCAGGCCTTCATTTATTCAGATTTGCAATTTTTTTGTCATCTACTAGTACCTAAAAATAATATAAAAGCTAATATGAATTGTGTTGGTTTGTTTATATTCATCAATGAATTTTTTCGTTTTACTTACGAGTTTTTTTGAACACAATTTAAAACTTTTTTTTTAAGCAATAATATTGGTCAAAAAAATTTTATCGAATTTTTTTATATCTTCTACATGATAGACCAATAACTGAAAAAAGTTTCAGCCTATTTAAAAAACATGAGGGTAATGAAAGGCCCATTATAGATGGTATGACCCATATACGATACGACTAATTTTAAACCAAAACCGACTAATAGGTCGTTTTAAGTTCACTTTTGGTCGTACACGATAAAATGAATAGTCGCACTCCGGCTTGTTTCGGAAGTCATTCAACGACTTGATAAGACGTCGTTAGTACGTCGCCAAATGACCAATTTTAAAAGGTCAATCGACGAGCAGATACGACGTCGTAACGACGTCAGAGTACGACTAAAATCAACTAGTCGTACGCTGAAGTTTTTGCATCGCCTTAAAGTAGTCGGAATAAAATAAAAATAATGCAAATCCGACTGTTCCGACCAAAATTGTAACAAGTTCTTACTAAATCTGACCGGCACAATACACTTAAAGTCGGACTGTGCTGCTTGGGTTGGAAGATTGCCAACGTTATAATAACCGTTTCCATGACTTTATTCAGCGTTTATAAAATAAATTAAAAAAATATATTTTTCTCTTGTTTTTTTTTCGTAAATATTATCGTCAATATTTTGCCCACTTTTCGTCCATATTTACATGAATATTTCGTGGGTTTTTCATAATTCCTTATAAATAACACAATATAGCATTTTATTTGTTCTTTGTTTTTTATTTAAAAAATTTAAGTTATGGAAGGTATGGCTTTCGGGCAATTATCGATCAAGGAATTCGAAACGGTAATTAGTTTATTTTTTTCTTCTTTCTTATAAAAAAATTTAAAATTGATCGGAAAAATTAAAAATACCGACTTTCCACTTTGTAGTTGCAAAATCGGCCCATAATATTTTACCACCAATCCCGTGATACATAATTTTTAATGAATTTTTATTTGCTTAAAAGAATACTGCAAACTGCATTGCAAGATATCTTAATTTTTTTAAAATTACTTTACTTTAACTTGCACCATTTTTTAAATCAATATTTTCGAAATTGGGTAGGCAACTTACGACAGGGGGCGCCAATCCAGTTTTCAATATTGATGAAAATCCATTTGAGCAGTTTTGTCTAGACATATAACATATTTTTTTAAGCCGCTCTAAGGTACATGCTATGTTAAAGTAAATGCAAATTTGAAAATTCGGGTGGTCTCGCATCCTTAGCCAAAGTTTTATAAAATTGCAACTGCTCCAATCTTATTTGTTTTTATAGATTTACCCCAATTCCAAGTTTCATCAAAGTGCTTAGGTGTCAAAATAAAGCATTTTACGTTTTTTAGTTGTGTGGGAGGTGCCACCCACTGTTGTCAAAATACGCCCGTAGAGGTTTATTTTAAATTAGCGGTCTTATAAACCTATATTATAGAATCGGGTTTGAAAATATCTCTGCCAAAATTTCAGCTTCCTATATCAAACAGTTTTTCGCTATTATAATTCATATGGAAAAAACGAAGAAGCAGAAAAACGTAAGACATTTTTTTTACGTTTTGGTAAAGAAAGTCGTTGCTTCCATATTGATATGGGAAGCTGAAATTTTGGGAGAGTTTTCTTCAAATCCGGTTCTATAAATTAGGATTATAGGACCGCAACTCAAAAAAAAACCCTTCGGGTGTATTTTGTTCGCATTTTCAGCCACACGAAAATTGTGGACGTGGTTTGACATCAGTGGGTGGCACCTCCCATAAAACTAAAATACCTCAAACGCTATATCTTGGCACCTAAGGCATAATTTTTATACGTTTTAGTAAGTCGGTGTTTTTCGTAAAATTTCACCGAAATCGTATTTTTAAACCTCAATCGAAAATATAGCTAAAAAAATAAATAAAATACATCTACAAAATTTTCAAAATAAACACCCTAATATACATATGTGTGTTAAATTAAATTTGCTAAAAATAACAAATTGCCAAGAACTAAAATGTTTAGTACTTGAAGAACTTAGTGCAGGTATGTACTTAAATAAATGATCATGATAATTGTGCACAATATTAGAAAAGATAAACATCGCTGAGATTTATATGTATATCGTTAGCGATACATTTATGTGTATGTTTATTTACATTACGTAAAACCTACCTAAGACCGGCATATGGTCTTTGTAATAAAATCCTCCTGACGTTGGAACGGTATATTTTAAGTCAATGTTCCCTTTATGCCCAAGCCGATATACATTTGTAGACCCCGTTACCCAAGAAACGTTTGCAACACTTCTACAAGACTCGTTGTCCCAACCACGAATTTCCATTACACGTCCTGTTTTACCTGTGAATTAGCAAGGATTAATTGAATGTGATATCATAGCAAAATAAGCATTACCTTCACCGCCGTCTTGTTGTCCCCATTCCCAATCGGGTCCACGTACTACTTTTGCTCCAACAAAAATACCTTTCAATTGAATTTTTTTTGAACCTTTCCTAGGCGGAACTACAACTCTGTTTATAGAAAAAGAATATTATGGTATTGTAAATATAGAAGGATTTAATCTGTTAAGTCGCATACCCAAGCGAAGTTGGTGTTGTATATCGAATAAACGAATGATCTGTGTCATGTAAATCGGAGCCATAACAGTGAGCACACAGGTGATAGTTGGAGCACTGAGCACATTTAAATATTATACCAGCAATTCCACCTTTAGAACAGCCATCACAAACAACATTTGAATGACGAACACCTACAAAAACAATTAATTTTGCGTTAACAACAGGCAATAATTAAATGACGACAAATTGATTATACAATAATTACCAACTTGAGCGTTGTCAACAATTATTAAATCGTACTGATTTTGGTAACCTACACGATAATTTGTTCTATGACCAGAATCCCAATTTACCACAACAGTATTTTCAGGAGAATGTGATGATCCAGACCGTCCTACTTCACAAACAGTACCAATATGACCTTCTCCATCATCTGCAACAATTGGAGTAACATAGAATATAAATATGTATATGTATATGTGAATTAAGCAGAAGCGTTAAAACATTAAAATAATCTATTTTTAGCCACATATTAGGGTTGCCAAGTTGAAAACAAGGAACTAACAGCTTTCGCAAAATAAAATTATTTTTCTTTAAAATGGTAAGTTTTTTTAGGCGCCAATATTACAAAATATTTTTTGACAGTCATTAATAAAAAAATAAAAATTTTATATATATTTTTGCTGAGCTTTCTGTTCAGTACTTTTTACGAAAAAAAAGTACAATTGGAACAGGGATAAAAGACAAAAATGGGCAACTAGCTGCTTATTAGACCGTACCATTTTTGCAAGGCAATTTCGAAAATTATTTTTTTACCGAACGTGGGGGTCGCACATTTAATTTTTTTTGTCATATCCTTCGGCATTTACAAGCCGATCTTAAATTACCATCAAGTATCCTGTTCTAGTAGTTACTCAATAGATCTCAGTTTTTACTACCCTAATGTCAGAAAATTAAAGCTTGCAAAAAAACATAAAACTTTTCATAAGGAAGAATTTCGATTGTTCCAGTAGAACTATTTTAAAAAATATTTTTAGATTCCTTGCCGAACGTAGGGGTGCTCTCATTAAATTTTTCATCATATCTTCGGTATTTAGGAGGTCAATAGGTATAACATACTAAAATTATCTCTAATCGAATAATAGCTGGAATAATGTCGTTACTAATCTCTTACTTTGCTTTACTATTGCTATTCATTTTACCTGTGAAATAAAATTTGGAAATGCATGCGTCTATATGTTTATCATCAGTAAGCTTTGTTCCTACCATGTTTTACTTTACATTTTGCATTGACCAGTTAAGAATCATAGCAAAATAAACACAGTGCGCCAAAGTTCTACATTTTTTATTTCATGTGCATTTTCTTTAACTATTTAGTTATTACGCATTTCTTGCGAGCGCTCCATTGAAAGCTTTTCTGGCGATACGAATGATGTTGCAAGTTCTATATAGTATGTAAATATCGGCGAGCTCAACTTCTTTATTTGCGTTTTTCAAACAGAAAATTTTTGTTTTCCTTAAGCGAAAATTTATTGAACTTTTTTTTGTCATCACATTTATTTTTGTGGAAATTTTGATATAAGCACATATACCAAAAATCCTTAAATGAACGGCTTTTCCCAATTTTACTTAATTAGTATGAGCAGAGTTGCTTTTGACGCGGCCAGAGGCTGGCCAAGTAGCCGATTTTGACGCGGATAGGCCGTTAATCGGATACCAAAGCCGTACAAATAACATTGTACGAATTATTTAATATTGCTGACAAAAAAAACAAAATAAGGGCATCAACTTTTTTTGAAAATAATTTTTGCATTTTAACAAACTTTAGCCATTTTGGAAGGCTGTAAATTAGTCATTTTGAACTTGGCAATCCTGCCTACAAGGCTCACGGCTTTGAAATGCAATTGACGACTTGGGCTAGTAAAAAGCAGCCACTTGGCAACTCTGCCACAAATTATTTCAGTTCTTTACATTTCGTACCATTGGAAAATATAATATGTATGTACCTATGTTTCTTTGATGAAAATATCATCTAAAATAGGGAACATGCAATGTACTGTCTATCGTATGACTCATTTGCAGATCTGATGTTTTGCCATACACGGTCAAGCAGCAACATACGTCTGTAGTCCAATTTTATTTGTTGCGTACACACCCGACACCCGTTCGTATTCTGTTGACAACATAAACATTCGCTCTCGCTTAACGAATTCAGAAATTCAGTTTCAATTGAAATGTTGAATGAATAGGTTTGCGGTGCGCATTTTCCCAAGTGCACTGCGAAAAATGTTAAAAGTTAAATGCGAAGAGAAATATTTTTCTGCTGAACATTTTTTGATTTTTATGCGCGTTTTAATTGAGGTACACAAAGGGAAGAAAGAAAGACATTTTATATCCCTTCATAAAGAGTTCCATCCATGAAAAAACTATTTATTTCTTATAATTACTTATCATGGATTCTGTTTGTCGTATGCATAAAAGTCCAATTTCGATTGATATTTTTTTAATGTTTTCTTAAATTTTTTAAAGTAAGGTCAACTTCGATTTTAATGTAGTTTTTTTTTAAGATGAACCGCGTTTTTATATCCAAATAAAAATAGTAATGCCTCCGCACATTAGATTAGATTATTTTTCGTAAAAACTGAATTTTTTACACATCCAATTAACAAAAAAATATACATAATTTTTCATAAAACTGCATTTTCTTATAACTTTAATACATAAGTTCTGAATGAGTTATCTTTAAGCTAAAGTCGAAGAACTGCGCAATATCAAAATGTCAGAATGTATGGAAAAAAATTTTAACATACAAGATTCTCTGTGGTGAGAGTGCTTTCGATTTTCCTCTTCTTTGAGCGTTGGGAAAAATTTGAGTTTCGATCTTTGCCGACTACTGGAGTAAACACAATTGCGTTGGACGACAGAAAATTCAACAGCCATTTTGTTTTCATTGACATTTCAAACGTAAATAAAAAATGACAAATAGAATAGAAATTAATTTAAATCGTCGGATACCGCAATACTATTACATTCCATACCATCAAGTGTGTTATAAGTTTGAAAGCGAGTAATCGTTGACGGTTTCCCGTAACGCGGCCGTATTGTGTTTAATGCATAATAAAGCGGAATCTGTCAACAGCCTCAACAGAAAACCAAAATGTTTTGATTTTCATCCGACGGTAGTACGACAGCGTCATACACTGTCAGATCAGAAAGTTCAGATCTGTAAATGACGTCTACGATGAACAGCAGTTTATGGGCCCTATAAGGGCTATAAAATCCATTTCTATATGATAAAAAAAAGTTCAAAATTACGATTATTCTTGATCAAAAAAACTAAAAATCCAATGCAACGACTAATTTTGATCGAAAAAGATATAAGTCCAAAATTACGTTGGTTTTTAAAATGAAAATCACAAAATTAAAATCAAATAATTTATCTACGGTTCTCGTTAGAAGAAACTCATCTGCATATTTAAACTCACATATCGTCTCTTCTTTCATTGTAATTCTTTAACTCAATTATTAGAAATTTACGGTCCCTGATATTTACACACAATTTTTCTCGTTTGAGATTTATGATGATCACTCCTACAACCTGTTGTACTTAATTATAGCACATGAACAAAAATAATTTGTATGTAAATATGGTGCGCGCCGCCTTCAATTTATATTTTCCGAAGTTCTAGAAATTGAGGAATAACATGAAAAATCCAAAAAATAAAAACAAAAAATAAAAAAATTAGGAAATTATGGCAACAAACTGGCAAGATCAGATGACAGATGGCGCATTGTGTGTGAAATACATAAAACTATACTTTATCCACCTCATGGCTCAAGCGATAAGAGCGGCTGTCCCAATATAATTCATAGAATGGTCGGGGTTCAAATCCCAGTATAAATTAACCAAAACTGGTCTGATGAGGCAATGTATATATGCATATGAATATGTATGTACTCGTACATATATACAGCCATTGAAAAATACTTAAGAACAGTGTTTTTTTTATTGTAGCGTGGTTCAGTGGTTCATAATTATTAATAAAACACGCATACAATGGTTCAAAGCCAACAGTATTTTAGTTTTTTTACGACAATTTTACATTTTAGAGATAAGTACATTATTTAAATGAGATTTTTGCAGTCAACTCTTTTTGCAGTCAACTCTTTAGTAACTTAGATTAGATTGTTTTTAATTATCAGAAGCGCCGAGAACCCCTGGTTGCATAGATATGTAATAAGTTTGTGAAATTATTGACCCATCCCATTTTCCCATACTAGAAAGTAAGTGTAACGATGCTAGACACACAGAAATTCAAATGCTCTTTTACTATCTTAGCTGCGTTTTATTCGCCAAGTCGCTGTCTATGTCAATAAAACGACAAAGTTGCTAAGTTTCCTACTAGCTCTTTATACGAGTACTCGTTGTTGTTTTTTCTATTTTTTTTTTTTTATTTCAAATTGCTTATTTTTGTAATCTGGCATTAGGTCTGTTCTAGCCGGACTTTGCGGTAAAAAAATTTAAAGGGATTAAAAGCTGAAATTCCTCCAACTATTCAAATCACCACAATTTCGGCAATGCGGAAGAAATTAAAACTGTCAAGTTACGAGTATTTTAGTACAAAAACAACATTATTAAAGGCAGGGTTCAGTATGTGAAGCCTGCGTCGTAGTTGCATATCCATTTGGTTAATACCTTCTGAAAGCAAGCCCAATATATCCGTTTTGAGAAAATTATTTATAAATAGGATAACTCAAAAAGTGATTGACCGATTCCAAAGTTTTGTACCTGATTTTTATAGCTTGACAAATTATGTTTAAATTTGCTTACAAGGTGAGATGAAAAATCTGCAACCAACTCCACTTCTAAGCCGCTCGTCACACAGTTGTCAGATTTATTCGCAAACAAAATACCGCAGAGCCACTTTCGCGCAGCGTGTGACGGTTTCATTGGCCGTTTGAAAGCCATAATTCGTGCCAAAGGTGGCCAATTCGAACGAATCTAAACTGATTCTAAAATTTGATGTTATTTCCGCCTTTTTTTGCTTTCATTCATTAAAATTTAAAAAAAATGAAAAAATTATGGCGTTTTACTTTGTTGCAGTTTTTTCATCTCACCTTGTAGTATAAAAATAAAAGGTTTGGGGTAAAGTAAATTTAAGCCAAAGTTATTTTACATTTGAGTTAAACAGTTTTTAAAACAATGTCGAGACTGTTACATGGTTTGTGCATGGGATATAAGACACACAAAACAGTTTTATGTCATTAAAAAAAAACAGTTTGAGGTGGCTTGGAAAATACGGCTTCCATTTTAAACAGTTTATATCTGTACTGTACACTGTATATCTGTTTTCTATCTCATTCTCTCACAGGCTAAATCCTATAGATGTCGTTTTTCGTAACGCCGGTTCTGTTTCGCGAGTTTCAAATCACCCTGTGCCTAAAGAAGTTTCACTCCAAAAATAATGGGGTAGCTTTGATTTAGCCACACTTTCAATTTCTAATGTTAAAACTGTGCTCATCAAAAAAACAATATTTTAAAAATAATCACCTGGTTGAATACCGGGCAACCATTCAACTTTACGATTCCTTTTCAATAAAAAATAGCTCAACTATTTAATTGAATAAATGAGCATTTATCAAAAAATTTTTTGATTTCAAGCTTTTTGTCATGTTGCTTCTTAAAACAACCATATTAGAAGTGAAAAAGTGAAGGCTGAAAATTATTTTTTAAGGAAAGTATTGGATAGATACTACTAAGGTAGGAAATTTCTTTTCCCTCGCTTGTCACAACTGGGCTTCTAGTCTCGTTGCCTACGATTTTGAAAGTTTTCAAGTTTTAGCCACAAGAAATTTGTCAGAGTGAAAAATTAAACTTTTTTTTTGGAGGGGAAGTGATTAGCTTCCCTTTTTTTTCTCTTTCAATCACCAAGATTTTTCCGGTTGGAACACTTTTTGCGGTAAAACCTTATAAATATTTAACTATTTTTTCCGACTGGAATAGAACTATTTTAAACAGCTTTTGCGCGAAATAGCTCTTCTTCTTTTCATTTCAAAATGCACTATAGACAAAATGGAAATCTGGTATGTAGAACTGGAACAAAGCAACTTGCTTTGTACACATAGCAACTATAATTTTTCTCAATAAGTTTGCGATTTTATTTTGCTTTCCCATTGAGTTGCTGAGTTCGTTTATGTGTATATACAGTGAAGAGCACATGTGGATACATCCTGGTCACATTTAACTTTGGGTAGCTCTGGAGCCCTTAAAAATACAGCATTCGCAACCATATTTTTTTTTTTGAATTCTATGTGTCTTAAAAATAACAGATACAAGAACATATTTCAAAATTGGAAACAAAAAATTACTTTTAATTCATATACTGAAAAAACTGAATGTAGCACTTTAGCACGTTCAGAAATTATTGGTTCAAAATAATATTTTTATTATTTAGTCCTAAGCCCCTTGGCTTTAATAACATTGTTGACTCGTCTGGGCATGTTTTCAACCAGTTTCTCGATCAATTAGTGGAAAATAAAGGCCCACTTAGTTTGAATCAGGGACCAAAGCTCGTCTTAAATCTTTGGTGGATTATCGTACGTGCCAGTAGTTTTTTTAACATAAACCACAAATTGACGCAAAAGCCAAAAACTTTCAGACGATGCAGTGGTCAGCTCAATGCCCAGATCTGAACCCAATCGAAAATTTGTGGTCTTTGTTAAAAAAGCCAAGGGCTTTGGGACTAAATATTAAAAATATTATTTTGAACATATAATTGTTGAACGTGCAAAAGTAGATATCTTAAGTTTTTTTATTATATGAATTTTTAAGAGTAATAAGGAATTTAACAAAAAAAATTTGGTTGCGATTGCTGTATTTTTAAAGGTTCTAGAGCTACCCACAGTCAAATCTGATCAGGATGTATATATATGTGCTCGCCACTGTAGGTACGAACGTCAGCCACTGTGTGTAGGGAAAGCCAAACCTTTAAGTAACATATTCATACAAATTTTATTGCTATAAATATATATATGTAAGCACCTTGATTTTGCCATATCCAATTCGGGCCTCGTACAACCCTTATTCCTGGTGGTATTGCAGGACGCATTTCTAGTTTGAAGATCAAACACTATATAGATATTTCTGTGAAATATAGCAGAATATAAACACAAAAATCATTATTAGAAATCAAATATTAGTAAAAACTTTATGTAGGCTTTTTAAAAATATGACTATATTGATATATTTAGTTGTCAAATTTACTTCGTCACATGAGTTCCATCTCTGGATTTTGATACAATCAAAACGCACCTTCTACATTTTAATAATGAACTATTTTATTTTGAAATAGTACAAGAACTTCTTAAATTTATTTCTTTCACTATAAGACAGTAACATCACTCTAAATATCACTAGTTCACAAAATGATTTTTTTTTTTCATGTGCCTTTGATGAGAGGTTACTTTCCTTGGGTATTTTTTCCGCTGAATTCAAAAATTAATAAGCTTTTTTTAGCAACTTCAGCGAATTGACCGAAAATGAAATAGGATCGTTGCTAAGCTACCTCAACAGGACTAACTCGATATAACTTTAATCGTTACGAAGCTATTTACTAAAATCTTTTGACAATATTCTTACTAGTTTCGTAGGGTCACGTACATGGTTTCTATAACGACACGTTAGTGCTACTGAAAGGCTTCTAACATGGATGCTAAGCCGCCACTCTAAACTAACTGAATGACTTTAGTATAAAATTATTTTTGCTATTACAAATGGCTCATTATATATTCTTCATAGTGTTTACGTCCGAATAAATTATTGTTACATCTCTAAATGTTTTCATATTTAACATCATTAATAAAATTCTGATCCGTAGTTCTTTTATAAAGAGAGAATTACATGATTGTATTTTCACTACGGGTAAATTAACAATGTAAAGAATTCTTTCGCTATCTGTTGCTGTTTTAGTATTGAAAAATTCTCACGCTTCATCTAAATTTACATAAGAAATGTCATTTCTATCAAGTAATTTTTCTACAATTTTTATTTCTTTGTTTGCTTAAACATAGTGTTGATTGTATTTGTTTTTGTCAAACTGCTATATGTTAGCAGAGAAATTAAAAAATATAGAATAAGAATATATAATAGATTTGTATTTATAGCTTGATATAAGATCATGTTTTATTTCTTTATTTGATTTAATAGCTATCAAAACTTCGTTGGTTACATACTTTAATTTATCTTCTCTACTGTTAGCCTTTTTGTAACTATATGTTTTTCAATATTTTTAAGTATATTTGTTTTTTCTTCAACTATCCTAAAAACTTCGTGGTCAGGATATCCACGCTGTACCCCTGCATTTATTGATCTCTTTGCATTTTTATGTGTGGTATTCAGTCTTTAAAGGTAATTACAAATTTTGGAAAGTTCTTGGTATAGGACGGTGTAGATACGGGCCATTATTATTGACGAACTTATTTATGTATGTGGTCTCCAATATTGTTAGTTAGTTCCAATTTCTATGGCATGTACTAAGTGGAATGTCCCATTTTGTATTCTTGCTGTTCCAGTGTTTATCGTAATCAATTAAGAATGCGTGCAGCCAAGTATTTGGATTTCTCCTGATGCTAACGGTAGTATAATTACCGAGGGGTGATTCGAAAATTAGTTGTGTGTTATGAAACCCAAAAACATGACACCATTTTTTTAGCCGGAATCTAAAATAGCAATAAATCATATGTGTACTCATCGCGCAGAGTACGCTGAAACTATCAACTTCGAAATCGATTAACCAATGAGCTAAAAGCGTGGAAAGATTTCCTTGTCATAGCGACGAGAATTGCGTTGCTTGCTTTATTGTGTGCGCGAAAACTAATTTTGAAAAAAGTTGTGACTATCGACAGAAAAACAAGAATAGCATAAAAAATGTCGCAAAAGGCAAAAAAAATCAACGGAACGTGGACTTGAATTTCGTGGATGACAAAAGGCATTATGAAATGCGTCAACTGTACAAAATAGTGAAAACGATCATCGTAAGTACTTGTATATTTTTTAATCAACAAATATCGTCGCAAATCCTTACTGCTCATAGATCATATTCATAATCTCCATACATCACGTGGATGTATTAAATGTGCAAGATGATGTCTCAATTGAAAATAGTCATTGTGAGTACCCAAATATTGTATATGCAAAATTTACTTTTTTATGTATTGGTCCCGATACCTCATCGCATATTATGAATTGCTTTTCAGGAAACTCTCGAGCGGATGCACAGCCTGAAATTTCGTATTCACAATTTCGTCGAAGTAAAGTTGCCCAAGAAGAGTTTCGCAAAAAGTTTTTGAACAATATGTTCGGTTATATGTAAGTGCTCCGTGTGGTTCCAAAAAGATTTAAAAACACCACGCGCATAGCATAAAGAACTTTTACATGTATTAGTTGGAAATTATGGTATCATTTAAAGGGTATTTTAAGTTGGTATATAGATTCATCACCAACCTTAAGGATAATTTGATTACGGATAACATTTATGGACACTATGAACAGTTAATGCTAAAGCCTATATAGTTCCAGTGGGTATCCTAATGTAGATAATTTGATTTGGGAACATATTTATGGGGCTTCTACAGCAGGTATTGGAAATTGTGAAGAACTTTCACCGCTATTAACAGTTGATGTTAGACAAGGTATCCGTGACTACGTTGATCTTTCCTGGCTTATACCTCATTTCATAATTATACTCTGCCAAGAAACATTTCCACCTTTTCATTTTGCTGTTGCAAATTTTAATTCCTAAGGGCAAATATGAGGCGTTGGTGATCGGAAAATATTTAACATAGCGCCCATACAATAGCTTACATTTCCTTTTCGTTAAGTGTTCTTGCAATGTATATGATAGGTTTATCATATTGTTCCAACACAGCTTCTAAGGCATGGTCAGAAGCATCAGTTATTAAGTGGAAAACTTTTTGGAAGTTAGGGAATGCTAGTACTACCTCGTTGGATTTCAACGAATTTTTCGTTTTTTCAAAAGACTCTACTACCTTTGAAGCCATATTTATTGCTAATTTGCTGGATAAATTTTACGGCGTACGCCCTTTCTCCTCCTTAAAAGGTTTGTTGGGGGTTTCGCTAACTTAGCATAATCTCTAATGAACCGCATATAATATCCTGAAGCACCTAAGAAGTTACGCATTTCCTTGAGGGTTTTTGGGTTTGGAAATTACCTAATTTTTTAAGAACTTTACAGTTAATTTTAAGAATTCACATCTATCTAACTGTATCTTCATATTGATATCGTGCAATGTTTGAAAAATGTCAGCAATGTCTTTGAAGTGTTGGTCTATATTATTAGAGAAAATTATAATGTCGTGTGTTTAGAGAAAGCATATATTCTCTAAGAATATTGTCCGTTGAAATATTGCCGGAGCATTCTTGAGACTGAGTGGCAGTCTCGCAAATTCATATTTCGCATTACTTATTAAAAAGAATTCCCTATTTTCTATATCAGTTTCCTTTAAAGGAATCTGATGAAATCCGCTTTTCAAGACTAAAACCGTGAATAGTTTGTTTTTGTCGAGCTGTGCAAACTTCATTTATGTCAGGAATCTATCATGTGTCTGTGCTTTTTCACCCCTGATGAATCTAAATAACCGACACAGATTAGTTGTATGGCGAGCGCGATGATCGGATAGTACCGTCATGGAGAAGCTTTTGAATTTCTTCTTCTTCTTTAAAGCTCATCGGTTATGGATAGTACCGATATTGATGACAAATCCAGGATATTTATTTACATCGTTCAAATCAAAAAACGAAGTTTTAGAGAAATTCAAAACTTATAAAATGCAAGTTAAAAATCAAACTGGACGTAAAATAAAAACGCTGCTTACTGATGACAATGGTGGTGAATTCGTTAATTCAATTTTTGACTCATTTTCAGAATAGGAAGGTATCAGTAAACAGTTAACATTCCATATAATTATGGCCAAATGCAGTTTATATTCGAAATCGATGTCCCACAGAAATATTAGAAGATAAAACTTCATATGAAGTCTGGTGTGGTCGAAAGCATAATGTACAACATTGGCTTTCAATAAATCATGAAATCGATCAAAGTTTGAAGCCAAATTATAATTATGAAGGTGTTGAAGTTCTAAATAATATGAAAGCTAAGAAAGAACTTAGAATTTGATCAGGACGACTGAAGCTAATTCGTGATGGCAAGCCAGGTAGGCCAAAAAAATTTATAATATTGATAGACAAGAATTTACCACAAACGACTGCAGAATTTATATCATGAGGAAATAAAATATTTTGGGAAAAAGCTATGCAAGATGAGTTTCCAGCTCTGAAAAAGAACTAAACATGGTTTATGCTAGATCTCCCAAATGAAAACAAAGCTATTCCATGCAAATGGGTTTATGCTCTATAAAGAGATGTAAATGGAAAAGTTATACGCTAGAAGGCACGGTTGGTGGCCAAAGACTGCAATCAAAGGATTGGAATAAATATCATAGAAACTTTTTTCTCCAGTTGTACGCTATTCAACAATACGTTTTGTTCTGGCTTTAGCAGTTTGTAGCAGTTTAGCAGATGCGTTTACATCAAATAGATGTTAGCATAGCATATTTGAATAGTAATCTCCAAGATGAAATTTACATGAATCAGCCTGAAAATGTTGATGACAAAAAGTGTCCAGTTGAAGTTTTACGGCTATATAAACGAATTTACAGTTTAAAACAAGTGACAAAGAATGAAAAAGTAAACTTGATGGTGTTCTACGTAAATTCAATTTCACTCCTTGCAAAAATAAGCCATGATTGTATAAATCTTTAAAGAAGAATAATGAACTGGTATTGATAGCCATTAATTTAATTATATAATTATTGGATGCAGCGATATGTAAATGTATCAATAATTCACGATCTTGAAATTAAACTTGCCAATGAATAAAGCCGAATATATGGCAGCATCAGATACTGCAAAAGAGGTATTTTATTTAAGGCGACTTTTATTGGAGATATGTGTTGGTAGGAGAATTCAGTCATGTTGCACATAGATATTTAAAGTGCGCAGAAGGTAGCTGAGAATCCTGTCTACCACAAACGCAGCAAACACATTGATATGAAGTTTCACCGCATAAGAGAAGTGATTTAAAACAATCTAGTAATGTTGCGGGATTGCCCATCAGCGGGCATGGTAGCTGGAATTTTAACGAAAAATTTACATAGGGAAAAGCATTATCAATTTGTCATTTAAATTGAAATATTTGTAAAACAACATTCACGTTGAGGAGGAGTGTCGAATAAAAATGGCAACCCTGTTAACAACGTGTATACTGCTCACTTCTCTTTTACATTTACTCCACGCAAAGTATTCAAACTGAGCCAAAGAACAATAAAAGTTATTTTGATAATTAATACCAAAAATTAGTGTGTGTCAACACCAAAAAAATTACACTAAAAAAAGACAATTGACACAGAAAAAATATGCTAAAGCTAGTCACACTAGTTTTATCCGCTGCTAGGCGGATACATCAGAGACTTTTAAGCCGATTAGTAAGAATTTGTAAGCGTGATTTGTTTCTCTTTTTGCATATATCTGTTGAGAACCCAAGCAAAAAGTGAAGCAATAATTATATGTTGTTTGCTTATCTTTGTTTTTGTAACTCCTTTGATAATACACTTTTCTTGCATGCCCTTTGTTGGAAGCTTTGTTGGCGAGTCAAAACGAAGTCACAACCGCAAATCGTATTATTAATCAGCGGGCTCTCCTTCTTTGTGGTGTTGCAGAACAGATATTAATTTATTATTGTTAACACCAAAAAAATTACACTAAAGTATTAGCAGAGAACAAACTGATTATGACGATTTATTAACAACTGAACTGAACAGAATTTCGCAAAATGTTTCTAGTCTAAGTAAAAACATCTCTTGTTAATAAAAACGGAACAGGTTTGTCGTAGCTCCCATTGACAATTTTTTTTATTAGGGGTAATAGAAGGAAACATGTTTAAAAAAATGTCGCTCGGATCTAGTTTCGAAGATATAGCCATCGGAAGTTATGGACATAGCTTGGGAACTTCGGAATGAATATTAAAAACGTGGGTGTCATAGAGAGATTATTTAACGGCATAAAATAATGGGTAAGAAAATCTTTAAAATTTAACTTACAATTTCGTAGGTATGACAATTATTTGACATTTTTTAAATCCGATATTTTTTCCAAAAAACGTGTTAGTAGCCTGTTTTTTTAGGATGTCAAAAAAGCTTGATTTTTTTACTTTAAAGTGATGCATTTTACCCATTTTCTGTCGCAAAAAGTAAAGTCACTTTGGTGAATTTTGGTATTAAAATTAAAGTATGTACAGTCCTGTATCTAATCAAGAATACATACATATGTATGTTGGGCGCGGAAACGCCTCCTTCATATTTTTTTTAACTTGAAAATCGCTTACATCTTACAGCATATCCCACACAATAATTTCACATAACAGTTGGGGAAAGTGGGCAGCCTTTGGCAGCGGCTCAGGGTTTACATTCTCGAATATGTCCAATATCGGCTTTAAGGCGGCCTTCGCCCGCGGTTCAGTATACTATGTTCAACACCAGCTTTGCTAACACTGATGTTGAACAAATTTTACATGAATGTAACACAATCAATGTTATATGTAATTGTAAAAATCAACCAAACAGGAGCGTCGCAGGCAAAAATTTTTAGAATTTGAATCGTCTTATAATAACGGTTGTTGTACTTGTTCTTGTTGTTTTTTGTATATGTCCATAATAACATAGTTCTCATCATGATTTAACTATTAATAGTTAAATCATGGTTCTCATAAGAATTGACTGAATAATTTCTGTTTTTCGGTAAATAGGGGTTTAGTACGCAAAAATTTTGAAAAAAGAATATACCATTTTAAAGGGAATGACACAATTTTTGGAAAAAATAAGTTTTTTTTTTAAAAATCGTCATATCTCCAACACTACAGGTTAAATTTCAAAGATTTCCATTCAATTATTGTAGGCCATTCAATCATTTTTTTTTATGACACACATTTTTTTATACCTATTAAGGTGTTTTCAACTTATGATTTTAATAAAAGCTATATGCGTAACTTCCAATGGCTATATCTTATAAAAAAGAAAATGGGACGATGGGAGCTAAAGTGAACCTGTTTCTAATAACACCAAATAATTCTTATTCGATTAGAACATTAAAAATCATAACAATAAAGTTATTGTGACACAGTTAATCCATCCTATTCAAAAATCCTCTAAATTATATATGTCAAATAGTCATACGTATCTTACTGTAGTTGACCCGGAAGTATTGTTTTGATAGCTATGTACATCCAGCACTATTAGAAGTTACCGTGAAGGCAGTCTCTTTATCTTTACGAGGTCACATATGCACAAATCAAATGCGAGATTGGCAGCCAATTGCATGTATTGTTTATACTCGTACGCGAGTTTGTAAAAAGGTGTACACATATGTGTTAGGTCTGACGAATAAATATATTTTAAAGGAATTAAAAACTTGAAAATTTCACAGCACAAAGTTTATTATCTTAAACGTTTCTTATGCAGTATTGCGTAGCAATAAAAATTTTGTTTTTTCCCAAATATATTTATGTGGGTACACAAAATATCACAAGACATTTCACGCCCAATACAAAATCATAAGATGCGTCCTCATTTGGATGATTTCATATGTGCATATTATTCCATATATTCTCTTTGTTACACATTTTTACAAAACATTTAAATTTACAACACAAACTTAAAGATATACATAAAATTTCGATTACATTACGCGAAATATATGACAAATAATAAAATTTGTCCTACCTGAAGCAGACTTAACCCACCAACTCCACTACGTTATTTTACGTCATTGTAACAGACGTGTTTCATAAACATTAATTCAGTACGATAAACAAAGCTTTCGAAACTCATTAAACGAGATGTGAAAAGGGCTCGCACACAGGAACAGCTGGGAGAGAGCGCATAATAAAATGCGAAGTATTCACTCTTAGTGGGAAGTAGTAGTCCAATATGTAACAGAAAAAAATGTTATTAAAACACGAAATTTTTACGACAATTTTTGGTTTTACAAGATTAGCTGTGGAGACGTATGTTTATGTGAGAGGTATAGCACCGCCACTACTAGAAAAAAAACTACATTGTGCACTGCCCCTCTTATAAACGCCCTCGATTGGACCGGTCTCTAAAATTGCTATATTTATCAAAGTTTCTTTAAGAATTTTTTAATTTTTTTTTCCTTATATTGAATTTAAGAACGTGAATTCAAAATAATATCGCTTTTTTAACACAATATCTTCTAAAAAAAGTTCTAAAGTGGATGGCTAAAAAAATTTTAAAAAATTCATGAATGCGTTGCCTATCAGAAACAAATTGAAGTGAGTGACCGAAAAAAGTTGCCGATTTGGTGTGGAATGTCTCATATATGTTAATAATCCTCACTCCATCTCCATAACCAATTTCATCAAAATCGCTCCTTAAGTTTAGCTGTAAAAACATATTGTTCTATTGGAGACGTGGAACCGTTCACTTTAAAACAAATAAAAATACCTTTTCCCAGGTTCAATCTATTTCTGTACAAAATTCTATCAAAACCGGTTCATTGGTTTGGCAGTGAAAACTTTTATCCTGTTAAAGGCAGTGCAACGTTCACTCAAAGAAACTAGTTTTTATAAATCCTTTTTAGAGCTCATTCTAAAACAAAATTTCGTGGAAAAAAGTCTAAATGCTTAGCCGTGGAAATGCATTTCCTGTTAGATATGGAGCCACGCCCTCTAAAAGAACTAAGGGTTTTTAGAAATCTTTTTTATGGCTTAATCCGTCTCTAAGCCAAATTCCATCAAAATCGGTTATTTAGCTTAGCAGCTAAGACGTATTTTCCTGTTATAGGAAATATTTTTACTCAAGAACCAATAAAGATTGGTTCTATCTCTGTACCAAATTCCATCCTAGTCGGTCCGTTTGTTCATTAGTGAATAAGATTTTTTCTGTTAGAACCGATGCCACACCCTCTTTAAGAACACAAAGTTATTAGTGACCTGTCTTAGGGTTCAATCTATCTCCAAACCAAATTTCATCAAAATGAGTTCATTAGCTTAGTCGGTTTCTTTTAAGGGGCGTGGCACACCATCTTTAATTAAAATAAAGTATACACTGCACTTTCACAGTAAAAAAGCGACCTAACCGTTTACCAATTGTCTATTTATATATAGATATCTGAGCCCAGCAACTACTGGATGACTGAGGCTTCGCTCAAAGTTGATTTCCCTAGATATTAGTGAGATAGCGTATGCTATGTGTCCCCGGGTATTGATGGTATGACTGGCGAGACGATTAAGGTCATTTGGAAGGCCATATCTGAATACCTTGGGTGCTTGTATGGAAAGTGCCCCAATGAGGAGTATTTTCTTACTGCGGGGAAGTTTGCTCGTGTGGTCATACTTTTGAAATCTCCTGATAAGATAAGCAGTAATCCTCGGTCATATCGGGGCGTCAGCCTTCTTCCAGTACTTGAAAAAGTGCTTGAAAGGGTAATGGTTGAGTTATGTGAAAGGCAGGTCGGGAGCACATGAAAACGTGCGCCATTGGTAGCGTCACCAAATATGTCTTGGGATTATTTGTTGACTTCCGAGGTTTGTTTGATTGTTTCAGGTAGCAGTTCATGTTCCATAAATTGAGAGAGCTTAAATGTCGCGAAGGTGAGCATTGGCAAAGTTGCTTTTCCGGCAGAAGATCTGGGGTGATTACCGTGAGTGAAACGGTATTTGTTGACGTGGTTCCTGGTTGCCCTCAGGGTTCTGTCTGTGGTCCAATTATTTGTAGCCTCATGATGGATCTTTTGTTAAGACAGCTCGATGCCGTCTGCAGAAATTGCGCTTACCATTATGACCTCCTTATAATGATCGAGGGCCAGACTCGTGCCGAACTTGAGAATAGGGCATAAGAATTGCTAACTTCAGTGTATGAAATGGGAAGGAGTGTTGGCGTTAACGTGGACGTGTCAATGGAGAAGACGGTGACAATGCTACTGGAGGGCAGATTGGTTCATAGTCGTCCTCCACTTGTCAGCATCAATGGAGTTTGCATCAGGAATATGATTGAAGTCAAATATCTGGAGATAACGATGCAAATTCAGATGGGCTTTTTTTCTCATTTAATGCGGGTCCGGGAACGTCCAAAATCCTTTGCAAGGCAGGTGCGCCGCGATTGCAGAAATGAGTGGAGCTTGGTAGACAGGCTGTTTGCACCATGTAGGGGGGCTATTTGTTGCTTGCGCAACTTATGAGGCTCCTTGTATCGTGGGGGACAACTCTGTCTATGGTGGATTCTACAAAGATACTTTCGGGTCAGCGTGTTGCTCTGCTCGTGTACTAGCCCGTGTGCCGTACTGTTTCAACGGAGGCCTTACAGGTGCTAATGGGAGCACCTCCTTTGAGCCTGGAGATAATACGTTGTCGTATTGTTTACGGAATTCGAAGGAGACTGCCCCCCGTGAATGGGTGGTTAGAAGCAGTGGACATGGGTGGCATAAGTTTAACGGAACGTAAAAGTTTCTCAAATGAATGTGTCACATTTTGCTAGCAGACCAGATGGGTAAACAGTAGCAAAGACAGTACGACGTTCGGCTTTATTGGAGATGTCACGTTTGTGGGAAAACACCCTTTGATTTTAACCTTTTTCTGGGTTTCCTGCGGACGGGGCATGGCTCCCTTAACGCATTTTTGAATGAGAGAGCTCGAAGTGAGGTTCAAATTTACGAATGTGGGGCGGTGCTTGAGGACAAATTGCACGTGTTGTGTGATAGCTCTTTTTGTGAGGACAGCCGTGACATAGAGTACTTTGGGATCGTACTGTTGGGATCCATCTCCATGCTTAAAAGTTTTGCAGGGTAAGTTTTTGCACGACAGAGGAGGTGTGGTCAATTTAGAGGTCTGAAGTAGGAAGAAGTTGAGGTTTAGATGGGGTCTTAGGCAGTTGGTCGAAGAGGCAGACTAGGGCTTTCGTTTCATGGTATACGTATATATATCATTTTTCAACTGATTAAACGTTGTAGCTAATCTTTACCATTATTATTTCAATTATCACATTTATATTTTATGATATTTTTCTATTTTTTCTCTTTTCTTTATTTATAGGCTATATCTTATTCTCCCATACTTTCTTTTGCGACTGCCACACGTTCAATATATATTGAACGCGATCCAGTATCGCAATATTTATTGAACCCGTAGCATGCTACATTGATGGATCGTGGTTCCATTTCGCTAAATATTTAAATATTTTGAAATCCAACAATATAGATCGGGATCCAAAATCACAATAAATATTGAACGCGTGACAAGCGCCATAAGTTTTCATTTATGTATCTTATTTTACTTTATATTTATTCGAAATTCCTTATAAGCACATGGTGCTAAGTTCCTACGGGGTATTCTAATTAAATCAAATTTTAAATTTTGAAAATTAGGAGAAAAAGTTTTGAAAATTTAAAAAAAAGTGTAGAGCGTGTAAATCTTTTTGAAGATTCTGACAAACTAAATAAACAATAGTGGTATTCATACCGGCCTCGTTAGTTTGTTAAATCGTTAGTTGGTAATTTGGTAAAACTTTTGAATGTGAAGGAATCATTTTTGTTTTGTTGCGTTAACCTGACAATATCAACTGCTTCTGTGTTTTCAAAATCTAATAGAGTTTTGAAAATTTTTTTCACAACTTTTTTTTCACAACAAACTAAGAGAAAACTATCAGGCATGCCAAAATCAAAATTCACATAAAAAAGTACGAAGGTGTGAATACCACTAATAACAAGCAATTTATTTGATTTTATTTGGTTTATTCGGTTTATCTCTTTTACAACAAGATATAAGTCTTATAAGTAGTTATAGCTGTAGACAAAAAGTAATTAACATCTCAGATTTATAGTAGGGTAGTGCCTAGATTTGATTAATAAATAAGACATAGTAAAAAATAAGAAATAAAACTAACAATATAATATTAATAATAAACAATGTTAATAATACGATATTCTATTCTATTTTTATATTGCACAAGGTTTGTAAATTACCTTAGATTTGGGGGAAGAACGTTCCAAAGACGTATTCCATAAATAAAAAATTGTCGCTCAGAAGTTAAGCGAGTTATTTGTAGTATAGACTTAGTACAAGCAGACCTCGCGAAAGTTAGCCTATTAAACAGATAATTTGGTTCCTTTGTATAGACCACTTTATGCAACAATGTTGGAAATCGATATTTTAGAATATTTTCAAAAGCCTTATTTATTTATTTCAAAATTTTTTATTCTTTGTTTAACTCTTTTAACTTTGTGTTTAACTTACGTCTTCTTCCTTTTATGTTCTGTGTCCGATCTTGCCTCTTTTTTCTTTTAATATTTTATTTGCTTCTTCACTTTGGAATTGTAGTTTCTTATAAACTTAATTTAAAAATACACAAAAACTAACTAATTTGCGACTTGAAAACTTTTAATTTCTTTTATTTTTTATTCCTTAAACAGTTTTATCGATAAATATTTTCATCAAACGAATCACACGAAATAGAACTGTGGTGCAAAGAAACACGGAACGGCGCCAATACGCAAGTGCAAAAAATTGAAATTTGCAAATAAATATATTTGTTTCTAACGTGTTTCTTTTTTTTCAAATCGGGTTAGTCGTTATTTTACTTTTATTCCCGGGGTGCTCCGCTGGCATTACACTTTTTTCGCACAAACTTTAAGTTTGCTTTGTCTCTAAAAAAAATTTGCAAAATTTTTTCCGCAATCGAAATAAATATGTTTTCCGAGCTTAAATTAGTGTTGGGAGTCCCCCACACTGCTAATAAAAAATATCTTCTTTTTTGCAGGCAATTTTTCCAGCTTTTGTGACGAAAGCTCGATGCCGGAACTTCCCCCATTTTTGCGAAAATCCTCAGTACCAATGATTTTTGGGATGATACCACTAAAAGTAGTCATCAATAGAAGCTTTGTCAATATACTGGAATATTTTGTTCAAGGGCGTGGCATAGCCTACAATATTTATGAACGTTATAAAAAGAGAACTAACAACGCAATCGTTATGAAATTTGATAAGGAGGATATACTTACTAAAAGGTGTCTGCTTGCAAAATTTGGGCACAATAGTGCCGGTGGGTGTCGCACCTCCCATATAAGCAAAATACGTTTAATGCTATAGGTAGTGTGCTATGAGAGCAATCTTCATAAAATTTTGTGTAGAGGTATCGGTTGCTATAAGCTTTCAAATTAAAAGAAACATGACAAGATTGCATCAGTGGGCGTGGCACCCCCCTCATTAACATAAAGTTGTAAATGCTATTTTAAGTGAACTATTGGAGCAATTCATCTGAAATTTGATGTTAATGGTTTACTGGGTATTGGGTATATATGAATCAAAAGCTGGCGAAATAGCAACAGTTGAATTAGTATTGTGCTAAAATTTGGTTTGTTTATTGAATCAAAAGTGAGCGGAATTGGAGAAGTGGGCGTGATACTTCAATATATTTCGTGTATTTCATTTCTGTTCTATTTTTTTCAACATTTCCCATATTCTTTTGACATTTTCTACCTTTTACCTTTCCCCTTCAATTTAATTCGACATTTTCTTTATTCTCTCAACTTTTTCAGCATTTTCATATATTTCGACTTGTTCAATTTCTTTCAACTTTCTTCAATGGTTTTCATAATTTTTCAACCTTTTCAGTTTTTTCCAACACTTTTCCACATTTTTCCTCAACATTTTTTAAACATTTATTTAAAAAGTACTTTCAACGCAGTGTAGGGTATGTGAGTTTTGGCCTGGCCGAAGATAACACCTTTACTAGTTTTTTTGTTGTTTTTGCACAAAGCGTACTGACCATAAAACTCTGCAAAGTAAATTTTGCTTTGATCCAAAAAGACAAATAAATAAATTAAATTTTGGCAGTTTGGGTAGGTAGTGCTGGTAAAAAATAAAACAAATAAAAGAAATGGGGAAAAAGCGGAGAGGGTGAACATTTTAAGGTGGACAAAAATTAAACAAAAAAGTATATATAAGTTCGGAATGGCTTGAGTTTTTTATTTTTTCAATACAAATGGTATATTTTTTTTTTGCTGTTTTTTTTTTAAATAGAAAAGTATGAGTGGATGAGTGCGTATGGTGGGAGGCTTGTGGGCTCATCAAGGATGTGACGAGTTGCTAAAGTAAGGTTTTGGAAAAAGTTTTGCAAAAGCCAGCTACCATGGTAGGGTGAGTGCGCATGACATCAGGCCTTACAAAGAAATCCGAGTATGTGTGTGTATTGATCGCGAAATAGTTTTTTTTTTGTGCTGAATTTGTTTTTTTTTGTTGTTATGTTTTTCTAGTCTTTCTTTAATGTGTCATTAAACACGTTCCCACGATCGGAAATGTCAAAGAGTAAACAACCACGCCCAGGCACATACTAAGCTAGCTATGCCGAAGAGATAGGGGTAGGCAACGTATTCTAAAAAAATATAGGTTGTTAACACTTTTTTGATATATCGTCAAACTGCAAGTTACTATGTATATCAATTTATCACTTTATCATATCTCCGAAACCAGATTCGATCGATACTTTTTGATCACATATTTATTCTAAGAATTGAAAGCCAGATAAAAAAAATTAGTTTAGTAAAGATAAGCGGAAAGGAGCCAAAAAAAATCGGGCAACTACCTCTTAAGTAAACTTATGTCGTCCAAATGAACGTAGAAATGTGATGGATGACCGCAATTGTGCAAGAGCCCCATCACGCTATATATGACATTATTCTCACACACCAATTTTGAGCGCCAGCGTATGACTTCGGAATAGTTTTTAGTTGTGTAAATGCGAAATACGTCGGCATAGTAGATCGGTATTTCAACTTCGGTGAAGCTAGTCGATGCAAAAGTTCACAGTTGGATAAAGATTGGCTTGTGTGTCGGCGTACAAATGTCAACATTTAACAGAAAAAAAATTTAAAATAAAAATACATAAGAAAAATAAATGGAAACATCTATTATTATTCATATTTCTTTTTCTTGTGATTAATGGTTTTTAAATATATTTATTTAAAAAATTTGTAAAATTATAATTGTGATCGAAATGCTTTCAAGAAAAAGAGTGAAAATTTCTAACAGAAAAAACTAGATTTTTTATATTAAAACATCAAACATACTTAGTTGAAATATCAATAACAAGTTAAAAATAAGAAGTTCAATACCCCCTCTCAATAAGACAATTTTAAAGAATTTCTTATTGCCAAAAAACTTGTTGTATCTAATGATTTTGTAAAAATGTCAGCGATCTGGTTTTTCGTTGATATATACTCAATTTTCAGGTTTCCTTTCATTATTAGATCCCTTAGAAAATGATATTTAATATCTATATGTTTCGATCGATTAGACTCTATATTTTTCGCCATTGCTATGCAACTTATATTGTCTTCATATATAGTTATTGAATCCTTTTCGGTAATAATTTTTAAATCTTGAAGTAT
The DNA here is from genome assembly GCA_963680825.1 of Meiosimyza decipiens. Taxonomy (NCBI): domain Eukaryota; kingdom Metazoa; phylum Arthropoda; class Insecta; order Diptera; family Lauxaniidae; genus Meiosimyza; species Meiosimyza decipiens. Next base: position 31,986,037 of record OY804260.1, read on the forward strand.
GCCTCTAATCCAAATACCTTCTGCTGCAGCCTGGCTAAGAGCAACATACTCAGCTTCACTTGAAGAAGTAGCTACGCATGTTTGTTTCTTGCTTTTCCATGATATAGTGCAACCAAAAACATAAAAAACGTATCCACTTGTCGACTTTCTGTCTTCCAAGCTCGAAACCTAGTCAGCATATGCATAACCAGCAACTACCTCATAGTCTTCTTTTCGATTATAAACAAGCTTTAAAGTTTTAGTCCCTTTAACATATCTTAAAATTCTCTTAAATGTTTTCCAATGGGTATCTCCAGGGTTTTGTTGATATCTGCTCATAAAACCAACAGCGTAACATATATCGGGCCTTACGCATAGCATCAGGTACATAAGACTAGCTAATAATTCACGATATGGATGGCTTGTTACTTGTTGTAATTCAGAAGCAAATTGAAGTCCTTTTTCCATTGGCGATTTTACTTCATTACATTCCAAAAGTCCAAATTTTTCCAAAGTTTTGTTTATGTTAGATTCTTGTGAAAGTTTCATAACACCTTTTCCACTATCATATTCAACTTTGATCCCAAGGTAGTATTTAAGTTCTCCACAGTCAGTTACCTCGAGTACAGATGATAGCTGTCTTTTCAAGTTTTTAATATCTTGATCATTGTTTCCAGTTATAAGCAAATCATCTACGTATATTACAATAAAAATAGTGCTAGGTATAGAATGTTTTGTATAAAGGCAATAATCGTGTTGTGGTCTCAGAAAACCAAACTTTATTAAATAATAATTCAATTTTTCGTTCCAGCACTTTGGGCTTTGTTTTAACCCACACAATGATTTTACTAACTTCAGTACCATTCCTTGCTTACTCTCCATACCTTCAGAAATTTCCATAAGAATATTTTCTTTTAATTCCCCATTTAATAAGGCTGTTTTAATGTCAAGTTGATGAAAGAAAAATCTTTTGGTAACACCAATTGCTAAAATGATCCTTATGGTTGTCAGTCTGGCAACTGGAGAATACGTCTCCTCATAATCAATACCATACCGTTGTAAAAATCCTTTAGCAACGAGTCTTGCCTTGTGTCGTATTGGAACTTCATTTGCGTCCTTTTTTATTGTGAAAACCCATTTAGACTTTACTAACTTTACTTTTTCAGGTTTCTCAACAATCTTCCACACTTTGTTTACTTGCATAGAATAAAGTTCATCCTTAACAGCGTCCATCCACTGCACACGGTCAGTAGAGTTCTCTATATCCGAATATGAGTTCGGAATGTCCATTGAGTAATTTATGGATGAGGCCTCAAACAAAGAATGATAAAAATCTGAAAACTTACTTGGTTGTTTTCGTAATCTCTGGCTTCGTCGTATCTGATTTTGAATAACATTTTCATTTCCAGAGGTTTCAGCTTGACCAACAACTTCATTTTCATCAATATTTTCACTGGAGGGATCAACATCCAAACAAACCTCAGGTAGTACTTCAGCTTTAGGTGGTTCTTCCTCTTCAAGTGGTACTTCAAATTCAGATAGTACTTCTACTTCTGTCGGTATTTCAACTTCATGTGGTTCTTTATCTTCAGTTGGAATCGCATATTGATGACTAGTTGAACTTTCATGATTCTCATCGTCTTGACTTGAAACGATACCATCTATATCCCCCTCTGAATCGTTTCCGTTTATAACTAAGGTGGTTGGAACTTTATCCATAATTTCTTTATAAGGAAAAACACTTTCATTAAATTTAACATCACGCGCCAGTGATACATTTTTCTTCTCCTTATCCCATAAGCGATATCCATTGGGGCAATATCCAATCATAACATATGGCTTGCTTTTTAAGTCAAGTTTCTTCCGCTTTTGTACAGGTACCCACGCATAAGCTTGACAACCAAAAACTCTTAATTTTGCAAGATCATTGTCTTTCCACTTGTTAAGGCTGTCGATGGACTTCTATTGATTAAATAAACGCCAGTGTAAACAGCATCTCCCCACAAAAATTTAGGGTTTCCAGCTTCCAGTAGAAGAGCTCTAACTTTTTCTACTAAAGTCCGGTTAAATCTCTCTGCAACACCATTCTGCTGCGGTGTATAAGCCATAGTTTCAAGAATTTGTATACCTTTCATTTTACAGAATTGTAACATCTCATTTGACTTATACTCCCTGCCTTGATCAACAGTCACTTTCGAAATTTTTGTTCCAAATTTAGCTGACACAACCGCTTCGAATTCTTTAAACTTGTCAAAAACTTCTAACTTTCTCTTCAACAAATAAACCATTGCAAAATGCGTATAGTCATCGATGAAAGAAACAAAGTATTGGGATCCATTCCACGAAGTTGGAGTAATTGGTCCACAAACGTCTGAGTGTATGTGCTCAAGAGGCCTTAACGCCCTAACTCTGGTTCCACTAAATGATTCTCTGCATTGCTTGGTCTGAACACAATTTTCACAAAAGTCTTTTTGACACATCTTTGGAATTCCCGTAACGAAATTTCCATGCAATAAATCTCTATGACCTTGATAACTAATGTGTCCTAATCGCTTGTGCCACAAAGAACTTTCTTCAGATTTATTAAAGTTTGCGTAGGATTTAGTAATACCAAGCTTCACCACAAACAGATTTCCACAACGACTTGCAGTTGCTAGAACTTTTTCATCTTTCTCAATTGATGCACGTAATTTGAAAAAATTTACTTTGATACCTGCTTCTACTATTTTTGTAAGAGATAAAAAATTCTCAGAAAATTCTGGACTATATAGTACATCCTTTAAAATTATATCGACACCTGTGTCGCTTACAGCTGTTATTTCACCAATTTCAGAAACAGTTATGCGCTCATCTGCCTTTGCTACATTTATATTCCGAGGTTCTGCAAGTGTTCGAAGTTTGTAAAACCAACACTTACTATTTACAAAATGATCCGTTGCTCCAGAATCCAAAGCAAACGATATTTCAGTACCTATTTTCGTTTTTGGATTTTCGTTGGAATCGGCCATAAAACTTACACCACGCTTTGGCTGAGCTATGTAATTATTATCTTTAACTTTGCAATCCGTTTTCATGTGTCCATATTTACCACATTTGTGACACTTTCCATTAAAACGATGTTTTCTTTTTCGTTGAAAAAGCAGTCACTTTTTCTACAGCTTCTTCTTTAAATCGGCTCTTTCTTTTTAGCTCTTCAGCTAGTATACGAGGTTTTACAAATGCTAAGGTGAGTTCTTCTTCCTTATGATTTTCAAGCGCTGTGACTATTGCATCAAAAGACTCTGGGAGCGTTAAAAATAGTTGAGACACTAGATCGCCTTCTTCAGGTTTTGCTCCCGCAGATTTCAGCTGCCGTATAAGTGTGTCGAACTTCAATAAATGTGCACTTAGGTCCTCATTTTCACGGAATTTTAAATTGGCTAATTCTTTCCTTATGAGGGTTTGACTCTGAGACGATTTGAAAGCAAATGATGCATTAAGCGCATCCCACATTTCCTTAGCAGTTGACTTGTTTTGAATATATTCTAAATAATCATCATGTACAAAGCCGGTGATAATATCTTGAGCTTTAGCATCCTTTCTTAGGAACTCTTCCCGTTTTACATTTTGTGCTGAACTATCTGGAGCTGACTCTTTAACAGCTTTCAGAACACACGCCGCATTCAAATGTCTTTCGACACGAACTTCCAGGTTTCAAAATTAACGCCAGCAAACTGCTTAATACCAGTAGATTTGTCGATGGAGCCCATAACCTCTTGTGATTAATGGTTATTAAATATATTTTTTTAAAAAATTTGTAAAATTACAATTGTGATCGAAATGCTTTCAAGAAAAAGAGTGAAAATTTCTAACAGAAAAAACTAGATTTTTTATATTAAAAAATCAAACATACTTAGTTGAAATATCAATAACAAGTTAAAAATAGGAAGTTCAACACTTTTCAATTTTACACTATGTCGCAACAATTTATTTGTTTTTTTGTTTGTTTTGATAGCTATAAATAATACTAATATGTGCCTGAATAGCGGCGAACTTGTGAGTCGTGAAAAATCAAAATTTTTCATGCATGAGAGAATTTTCATATATATTTCATATTTTTTTATTTAAATTCTATTGAATTCTGATTTTTGTGTTCACATGGAAATTGAATTTATGTTATATAGAACATGTAATGAATTTAATTTAAGGAAAAATTTTGACTGGCAAAATTAAATTTAAATGAAAATTCTCGCCTCGCCGTTATTGTGCATTGCTGCATGACGGCGAAGAATTTTGACACATTTAACAATTCTCGTCTCGCTGTCGTCCGGTACTCTCGTTATCAATATGATAGATGGTTTAAAATAACACTTATTTACAAACAGTTTTTAGCTGCTTGGTGTTGCTAAATGCAACCGTTTTGTATATTATTTATTTAGGAAATTTGTTATGAAAGTATATGAAACAGTTTCTCACTAATTGCAATGGAATCTGAAAAAAAAGAAATGTGTAAAAGTTTAATTGAATGGTTTAAAACATTAAAACTCAAATCAGCGCATTCTACTGCAGAAGAATTGTCGGATGGAGTTGCCTTGGCACAGGCTCTCAATCAGTTTGCACCGGAATCATTTAGTGGTTTGTACTTATTGGAGGCTCCTGTGATTCACACACATTAGGGTGTTTATTTTGAAAATTCTACAGATGATTTCTAATTTTTTTGCCTTTACTTTATCATGAGGTTTAAAAATAGTTGTCTCAAAATTTGAGGTTCCTAGCTCAAACTTGTAAACGGCGCGGATAGAGTGTGTCTGTAATAAAACGTACAAAAGTCTGCCAAGGCGCTAAGATAAAGTGTTTTAGGTATTTTAGCTGTATAAGAGGTGCTACCCACTGCTGCTAAACCCCATCCACATTTTTCATGTGGCTGAAAATTCTGACAAAACATTGCCGAAGGGTGCTATATTTTGTTTTTTAAATTTTCGGTACTATATTGTAGGATCGAGTTTGGAGAAAATTCTCCCAAAATTTAGAATTCATAGCACAAACCTGCGAACGGCGTAACAGTTTCTTTCCTGTTACAATTCATATGGAAAAACGAATGACATTTTGTTTTTGCGGCTAAGTGAAAAAGTTTCTTCCATATGAATTGTATTGGGAATCAAACTGATTACGATGTCCGTGGCGCCAGGATTTGACGATGTTTTTCGATAAAACACAACAATATAAATTGCCGAATAAAAAAATCGATACCTTGTTTGGTATAGGCAAAAAAATAATCCATATCCAAAATTTTCAAAATAAACACCCAAATATACATACGAATGTTTGTACATTAGGATGGTTCTTATTTGGTATCTTGTGCGAAAATTAAATGTGACGCCCCCTGAATTAGTTCCAAATAAGATAAGTAAATTTAGAAATTTTTAAAAATTCTTCTCTTTAACCCTTACTGACCACATATATTTCAATGTAAAACTTGGCCTAAGCGCTCTATTTCTTCAAGTTTTAGGATCTTACATATAATAGTTAATTGAAACAAATAAATTCACTAAAAAAATACATATATGTACCAGTTTGCTCATTATTTTGTATATATCATATTTTAAAAACAAAAGTTAGTATCAAGTAACGTATGGAATTATTGGAAATCAACTAGAGCTTCGAATATGTCAATGAAATTACAGATTAATAAGAATCATAATTTTAAGAGAAAATAACGGATATTTAAAAAATTGTTGCAAATTCTTAAAAAAACCGCCATACCTTATTTCAAACTTTTATGCACCAATCATATAGACTATAAAAATACCTTCCATGTGACATCAATATACTTAAAGTCTATTCAGGTGTCCCCAAATTATATTGATTTTTAAGAAAGCCATATCCGCAACTTTTAATGACCATACCTTGGAAATTAGATTTTATATAATGGCAGCTTAGGACAAATTTAACATTGAAAAGGATCAGTGAAGGTTAAGGATACAAATTTGAAAAAAAATCCGAAGATTTTGTTATCCTATTTCGCACCAATTGTGGAGCCGTCCTCAAAAATTTTTTCCCTAAGAACCGATAACTAAAAGTGGCGGCATAGGCAAATTTCACATTGAAATAGGATCAGTAAATGTTAAAGATAAAAATTTGAGAAAATTCCTAAAATTTTTTTATTCTATCTCAAACTAATTGAATTTAAATTTTTTTCCCTAGAATCAACCTCATGTACATACATATGTAGATGACTAAACTTAGACCCCTCGTAACCGACGTTTTGCTTTCATATGAGCTAAAAACCAAAAACTTTTATTCAAAGGACTTATTCTCCAAAATGTCCAACACCGGACTTGTAGCGTCCTTCGTCCGCGGTTCAGTTCATATTACACTTGTGCTCACATAATTAAGTCATTCGTATGCTACGTAACATTTTTGTTAAAATTTATTTATTACTTTCTTTTTGTGATTCTCATATTATTAGTTCTTATAATCCTGCTAAGTATGCAGCTACTTATTCGTTTATTCGATTCAATTAATCAATTTTTGAATGCCCATGTAAGGGCCTTATATTGATAGTTAACAATGCTTAATAAATTACTAAATTTGGCAACCTAAAATAAAAATCTATATATAAAAATGAAAATGAAACACCTAACGCACACCCATCTGTAAACAAATATGAAAAACACTGGGATTACGCGTTATCGAGCAATTGTGAACGATAACCACTTCAGGAACGTAAGATATAGAAAAAGTAACTAAGGACTTCCTTTTTTTATTTTTTGTATTATGCTCTACCTGATAATCTTATAGGTCTAAAAAGACACGATATTTGTTCTACATAAAGTGACGTTTAATATGATGTATATCACTTGAAGATAGCACTTTTAACGACAAAGATGTCTAGCAAGCAACAAAAAGTCCGCGAACTGATTTTGTCCACAATTTTTTGATGTTTTTCGAAGACACCAACGGGTTTTTCCTGGTAATCCATACATTCAAATTTCTCATGTTGGAATATACTAAGGAAAAAAAAGTAATAAATAAATGTTAACAATAATGTTACGTAGCATATGAATAACTTGATTATGTGAGCACAAGTGTATATCCAATTCCTGATTCGATAGCCATAGTAATTCTACAAAAAGTTTCTGAAGTAATATAATTTTTCTATCTAAATTCAGCTATTTTTTTGTGAAAAATAACGCCGCAGTGATAGCACTACAGTGATATCTTGTTGTTTTTGTTGCTGTAGTAGTTCGTTTTTAGTCGTGGTAGACCATAAATACATAGCTTTCAAAAAAAGTTAATGAAAACTTTTTGTTTTCCGGCAAAAAATGAGTTAATATGAAAAAATTTGTTACAATTGGTACATCATTTTAAAGGAAAATAATTAAGCTCTCTTTAGATCTTAAAAAAAATTATACGTTAATAATACATTTGCGGAAGAAATATTTTTTTTAGGAAATTTTTACAAAAATTTTCATGTCTCGAAAACTTCACAAGTTTCAAATGTTTTTGATTATTATATTCATTTGTTGGAAATCTGTCCAGGAGTTGCCAACTTATATAGCCTTTTATAAAACTTTATCTGCAACTTCTGATAACTATGTCCCCGAAACTAGATTCGAGCGATAATTTTTTTTGCAGATTTATTATTTATTCCTAAAACGCTACTCCCCCTAAAAAAAAGTCGGAGTCCCTAAAGTAAACCTGTTCCATGCTAGCAAATCTAAGCATTTTTGTACAGAAATGTCTTTCAGTTTTCACAAATCTTGCACTAAGTTAAATGCGAGCTGTTAACGTTTAACCATCAATATATTTATTGTAATAAAGTTATGCAATTGAAATTCAAATTACTCATAATTGCTTTAAACATTTTTCAACATTAATACCAAATAGATGTGTGGTTGTCGAAAATCAAGTCCGATGTTACTACTAACTGGCGTTTAAAAATGAGTAATTTGAAGAAAGTGATTGAGGGCGTTTACGATTACTATAGTGATGTCCTAAATTACTCGTTGTCGAGCTTTCCACGACCAGATGCCATGCGAATTGCTGAAAAACGTGACATGAATGAGTTAGGCCGTCTCTTGGAGCTCATTCTAGGATGTGCTGTCAACTGCTCTGACAAACAAAATTATATAAGGGAAATAATGTGCTTAGAAGAGTCCCTGCAGCAGAACATAATGAAGGCCTTGCAGGAACTCGAGTCTACATGGCAAGGAAATTCACTGTCTCGCAACTCTATCAGCATTATTAACTTTGATTACAAAATATTGCAGGAAGAGCGTGATATTTTGGCACAAAAGTGTTTTGAGGCAGAGAAACAGGTAATATGTATTTCAATTTCAATTTTAATATGATAACATTCAGTCCTGAACTTAGTGGTTACTTAAGTTTTTCTCATTACATATAACTTTTTTCTTACGATTTTCTCCAGAACCATACTGTTTACAGCATTGAATATATCAATTTGTGTTAACGTTCTGTATCTAGATGTATATTTATACATGAACATCGAATATTGTGGAACATTTTTTAGTATTTATTATAAAAAGAGGGAATAATAATAATAATAGAGTTTAGCTACTACAGCTATTAGCCTTCTTAGCTATTTAGCTTGAAGCTTTAAATCACGTAAAAAGCTTTTTAATAAATAATGGAGATGGAAAAAATTATACATGCAATTAATTTTTTATTTTTTTATAATTTTTTCTTAGCTTTATCGCACTTTCTCAACATACCCACTCAGACCATGTGATATAGATATTAAAATAATTATATGTGTAATTTTACATGGTCCAAGGCGTAAATGTTAGAAAAAATTTTCCCTGCATGCTGTGGGGCTCGGACAACACAAACATAAAAATACAGACCACCATGAAGCTACAAATTTAGCTACAGTTAGTTTTCAATCTAAGCTTGAGTTGACCTTTTGACAAGCTAATGTTATAAAAATCGCAACTGTTAATAAGGGTTGTCATGCGATTAAAAGGAGCTGTAGCCATATAATTTGTTCTACTAACCGGTTGATAAAATAATTGATTAGAGTTACGAGTACTTCTCCGATTAGTATTAAAATGTATGTAATCAAGAAGCTCTGGTGCAGCAAGAGACCCAGTTACAAGTTGATGCAAATAAAGTATGTCCGCAATATTTCTACGGGACCTCAAAGACTGCAAATGTAATAACTTCAAACGATCCTCATAAGGAGGAAGGTTCAAAAGGTCAGTCCAATTTAAGCCATTGAGAGCAAAACGAATAAAGTTTTTTTGAATTCTCTCAATTCTATTTATATGAATATTATAAAATGGTGACCATACTTGGCTCGCGTACTCTAAGTGAGGACGCACTATTGTATTATATAAAGTCACCGTTACTAAAGGGCTATTAAATTCTTTTGCCCACCTCTTAATAAAACCAAACAGAGATGAGGATTTTTTACAAATTAGATCAATATGCTCATTAAAAGTTAATTTAACATCAAAATTTATACCCAGATCTTTGACTAAATCGACACGACATATTTTCTTATCTTTTAATTGATAATCAAACTTTCCCATATTTTTCTTCCTGGTGAAAATCATAGATTGACATTTATCAGGGTTAAGATGTAAGTTATTTTTAGAACACCAAACCTCGAAGGATTTCAAGTCAGACTGAAGTGGAAAAGTATCGTCTACCCCCTTTACGTTCCTGTAAATTTTCATGTCATCTGCATATACTAACAGATGGGAGTTTTTAATAACATGTGTAACGTCATTAATTGCTAAAACAAACAGGAGCGGCCCCAGGTGGCTTCCTTGTGGAACACCTGATGTCGCGCTAAATGGGGAGAAAACACCCTCCGAAATCTTATTTGATATGAGCGATCAGATAAATAAGATTCAATCCAGCTGACAAAACTTAAAGGAAATCCAAGCTTCTTTAACTTAAACAAAATCAAATTATGTGGTAGTTTGTCAAATGCTTTACTGAAGTCAGTGTAGATGCAGCAACTTGCCCACCAGAGTCAAAAGAGCTTAAAAAAAAGAAGTGAAATCAAGGAGGTTAGAAACTGTAGATCTGCCACTAACAAAACCATGCTGACGAGTTGTTATGACTTCACCACAGCACACCTTAACTTGATCGTATATTATATGTTCAAAAATTTTCGGTATTGATGATAACTTAGCCACGGGATTGTAGTTTGAAACATCATTTTTACAGCCTTTCTTGAAAATGGGGCTAATGTATGCATTTTTCCAAAATTTAGGAAAATAACTTTCTCTGACTGATCTATTAAATAAAAAACTAAGGGGCTGACTCAGCACAGAGCTGCAGTTAACTAAAACTGTCGCAGGAATACCATCAGGTCCGGAGTTGAAGTCATCATCAATAGACGAGATATATTTCTCAATGAGGTCAGGTGTGAAAGATATCTCATTAACCGAAACTAAAGGGTCGTTATCCATATATTCAAAATAGTTGATCTCAGGGCTAAATAAATCAGTAGAAAATGACTCCTTAAACAAATTAGCAAACAGCCCAGCTATAATTTGGGGGTCGCTAGTGAGCCCATCAACTGTTTTAAACTCAGATAGAAACCCGTCAGATTTTTTTTAGAATTAATAAAACCCCAAAAATTCTTGGGGTCATGAAGAATATTCAGCCTAATTTTATTCAAATATTCAGAATAAACTAAAGCTGACATATCTTTAAATTCAAAAAACAGTTGCTGATAAGCAACTAGGTCATTTAAGTCCTGGCTACAAACGTATTTGTTCCATGCCCTATTACGGCTAATACGAATTTTCTTCAAATCCTTTGTGTACCAAGAGTACGAGGAATTACTAACATACCTCCGCGAATATGGCACCGACAATGCTATGGCCGAAAAAAGTTCACCATAGAAAAATTTAATGCAGTCATCGAAATAAAATAAATAAAAAATTCATGTAGCTTATTTCTTAAATTCTCATTCAATTTCAAGAAGTCAGCTTTCTTAAAATTGAATTCATAAACATTAATGGAAGGACATGCATTAGTTAAATTTTCAATATCAGATTGATAGACAATACTCAAAGGTGGATGATAGGAATCAACCGTAGAAAGAGCATGGATAGCATTTCTCACAACAACATTACCACTATTTGCAGCCAAGACTAAGTCAAGTTGTCGTCCGTGACAATTAGTTATACAACTTACTTGTAAATTCGAAAGTATTTCGTCAACAAAAATTTGTTGCTGTCGAGTTTTTGGACAAGATGCATAATAATATGTACCATCATCCGAAGGAGTCCATTTTAGGTCAGGCAGATTGAAGTCACCTAACAACAAAATGTCGTCATTAGCATCTAGTTCATGAATTATGTATTCAACGGACATCGAAAGACATTCGTAGACATCTGCGCCACTATTTGGAGGAACATAAACGTTAAGAATATAAATATTGGAGTTACAATGTGTAACTTTAACGCATAAAAGTTTAATATTAGTTTCGCTGGCAATTTCGGTTAATGAACTAGTTAAATGATTTTTTATGGCTATTAAGACGCCTCCACCAACAGAAGAAATATCTTCCAAGTGTCTGTCTCTTCTAAAAACATTAAAACTATTGTCAAAAAGTTCTAAATTGAGAAAAGTATTGTTTAACCAAGTTTCGGTAAAAACGATAATATCATCAGAGAAATTCTGAGTTGACAAAAAGATGTGTTACATTTTGGTAGTAAAGGGATAGCCGCTTCAGTTTTTTGAACTGGAACGGACAGTATGTCTGACAGTCTTATTATTTTTTTTTTCGACTCAAACTCTGAAATAAAGATATTATCAACCCATGCCTTAGAATTAAGAATGGCAGAAACATGAGAAGAGGCCACTGTTATTTTAAATGACGCATGAGTAGGTTTATTACCGATTTTCCTGCAAGAAACGAAGGCGTCAGCAGGAATAAGTAAATTTTGTCTTATAAAATTTATGACGTTATCAGTGGTAGTGTTAGAATGAAGTCGGGAAATGAAAATCGATTTCAACCTTGGCAATGTTTGCAAGGAGACAGGCGCCACAGAACCACCAACCGGAATGAATACAGGAGTATTTAAAGTGGAGGAAAGTGATGGAGGGTTGTTAACAGCAGTAGAAGCGGAAAAATTGGAAGTAGTTGGAGAGGTATTTAGAGGGGGATTTAAAGGAGTTTTTTCACGATTAACAACTGCGTCACCTCTCCCCCGCACACAACCTAGATTCTCATCCGACTTTCGATTTTTTTGTTTTTTTTTGCAATTTTCGTTTAGGGTTCCTTTTCTTTTTCAGGGAAATAGGAGTAGAAGAAACAAGTTTTATTTTTATATTGATTTAAAATATTTTTAAAATCGCTTACAACGGGTTAATGTTGTGAAAAAATATACCCGTTGAACAGCAACAACAACACCCTATTGAGATTAAGGTAAAGCTTTGTATGCGAACAAAGCAAGAAAGGGAATGAAAAAAACAAAACTGATCAATGTTTGTAGCAAAAAAAATGCACTCACGATTGCATATATTAAACAATAAATGAAAGTTAATAACAAAATACAAAATTAAAGCTAACCAAATTTCTACAAACACTCAATCATAACACATTGACAATTATATACTCAAAACGACAAATTTATTATTATTTAACAACTATTTAAAATAGAACGAAAATAAGTATTAAAAACAACACAAAAACACAACCGACACTGACAAAGAGACGAGATCAACTGAAATGGGAAATGAAACTTATATCATTCCAAGGGTAAGGTACTATATTTCTAAAGTTTTGTGGTCTTATCCGTGAGGGCAACATATTTAGTGATTTAAAATCCTCATTCTCACTAAAAGAAGTTTTATAGAACATTGTACATGATTTGATTATTAAAGGGATAAGCCAACATATCTTGAACCAATTTCCTTGTTCACCATTGATATTTTTTCGCCTTCTTACAATGAAGATATGTTAGTAAACAAATACGATAGATTACTATGTTTCATACGGTGACTTTATATTCTATAATAAACGGAGAAAACCGAAATTCCGGGAAACCATAAAAATGTTTATGTGATTTGTAATGTTGTCACACATATAAAAATGCAAAACCGAAATTAGAAATTGATGGATATTAGATTACTTTTCCGTATACTTTATTAAATAACACAAGGGAACAAATTTTAATTTTTATCAGTATATGAAAAATATAAGAACATTTTAAAAGTTGCATATCTTTAATGAAAATAATTATACACAAACGATTGAACATGAGTTTCAAAGAAGAAGTCGGCTTACGTACAAATCTGCAATCAAAAATACTCACCGAAAATTTATGTGCCTAATTTAAGTACATGAAGTTGGCCTATATATCAGTTTTTACTGCATATGTCTTAAAAATTAGACGTGATGAAAAAAAAATGGAGCTCATTTTTGGATTCAGTGCTCCCAAATCTGTTGTTGTCTGACCTATGTTCCATTGTGTCATGAATTGATATTAGTTTTACATTTTGTTGCTTAAAAATTTTGTTACACAAAAAATATTAACATAAACATATAAAAAATTATATTTACTTTCAATCAACCAAAATTCTGTTTGAAATATTTCCGTCCACCTAAAAGTTAAAAATTGATCACTGTGCGACGGTGTTGTAAGCTTTATATTTTGTAAGCTTTCCAACTTTATTTACAACACAATTAATAACTTTGTTTTTTTTTAAGATCCATCTTTTAACTGAGGAAAAAAATAATTTGCAACAGGAACTGTTAAAAGTCCAAAATGACACGGAAAGCACAGAGGCTCCAGTTTCTACTATCGGTGATGATGGTGTATCCTTGGGTCCCGTACAAGCTGGCTCTGCACGCTATAACGAACTACGTCGTCAAATGGAACAACTTAAAGAAGAGCTTCTTCTGTCAGAAACTGCCCGTGAAGACTTGAAAAGTAAATCTCTACATCAGGAAAAGCATTTGGTGATGCAGCAGCAGCGAATAGATGAACTTACCGTAAGTATATGATTGTTTAATAAGTTTTCTTTGAATCTGAGCTGTTTTGCCTAACATTTTATCATGTTATATTCGCATGAATTAATATTCTTCCGTAAAGTCAACCCGGTAAACTCAACTCGTCGAAGTTATGCGTCGATTCAGACATTAACGTATATTCCTTCATCAGCGTTGAATTGTAAAATTCTAAATTGAAACTTTTTTTGCTAAACCAATTTGCTATATACATAAGCAGCAACACTGTACCAAGTAGCTACAGCTATGGACGTATAAGTGGCACATTTTTTTATATTTTCTTTCTTATGCTACAGTATCGCAAATACTGATAACAAACAACTAGTGCTTGGTTTTTTGCAAATATATATTCTTCATATTACATTAGGGCGATTCAATTTGTTGTCTGTTTCAAACAGGATTAATAGTTGCAGGTACGAAAATTCTAGTGCAAGGAAAATAAAAAAATGTCAATGCAACAAAATTAACAGGCAAAATTGACTATGCAATATGAAAGGAAAAATATATTAAAATTATTGCGTCCATGAATTAGGTTCCTCGTACTCTTGGTACAACAAAGATTTGAAGAAAATTCGCAAAGGACATGGAGCAAACACGTTTGTAGCCAAGACTGAAATTACTTTGTTGATTACCAACGACTGTCCTTTGAATCAAGAAATACGTCAGCTTTAGTTATTCTGAATATTTGAATTAAATTAGGCTAAATATACTTCATGACGCCAAGCATTTTTGGGGACTTATTAATTCTAAAAAAAGTCTGACAGGTTTCTACCTGAATTCAGAACTGTTGATAGGTTCACTAGCGGTCCCAAATTAAAATTGGGTTGTTTGTTAATTTGTATAAAGAATCATTTTGTACTGAATATTTATCACTGAGATCAACTACTTTGAATTTATGATCAATGGCCCTTTAGTTTCAGTGAATGCGATATACCAAACATATATGTGTACCATCTGTTGATGATGACTTCAGCTCCGGACCTGATGGTATTCCGGCGACATATTATTTTACTGCGGCGCTGTACTGTGTGAGCTCCTCAGTTTTTAATTTAATAAATTTATTAGAGAAAGCTATTTTCGTAAACTTTGGAAAAAGTCATACATTAGTCCCATTTTCAAGAAAGGGTGTAAAAATTATGCGTCAAATTACAGTCCCGTTGCTTAGTTATCATCAATAGAAAATCGTATGTTAAAGTGTGCTGTAGTGAAGTCAAAACCACTCGTCAGTATGGTTTTGTTGATGGCAGATTATATACAGTTTCTAACGTCCTTGATTTTACTTCATTTGCATTAAGCTCCTTAGACTCTGGTAGGCATGTTGTCGTCATCTACACTGGCTTTAGTGTAGCACAGTGTTCAGGAAGACCGAACAGGATTGCCAAAAATAACGACACCAGAAACCGCCTGGCAACTGTCGTTTGGAATCACTAGTAACCGAAATCACTTTACTTGAAACCGGATCAGCCAGCTCCCTTTTTGAAAAATTTCACAAGTGAGCCACTTGTAAACCCCAAATGCTAATTTTTATACCCTACACAGAGGGAATATTCACTTTGTCATTCCGTTTTTAACGCATAAAAGGGGGCGTGGCGGGTATAAAAAAGTATGTATATTATTGTTCAGCGTCACTACCTGAGTCGATATAGCCATGTCCGTCTGTCTGTTTGTCTGTTGAAATCACGTTTAATGGAAAACTAAGCAAGCTAATTCAATGAAATTCGGCACATAGGTCACACGTTCTTACAAGCTGCGAGCATGTAAAAATGGGATTCGTTTACGGCCACACCCACCGCCCCTACTCTATGTAAATATACCCCTGTAAAAAAGTTGCTGCGATTTTGATGAAACTTGGTGAACATGTGAACAAAATTAAGACTGGGCTAGGTTTCAAGTTAGCAAAAGCTCTTAAAAGGGCGTATCACAGCCCTAAATTTAAACTTTAATAACGCCATAACTCGTTAACCGTGCAAGATATTGTGATGAAAGTAAGTACATGGATACGATCATAAATATCTTGAATTGTGTTGAACTGGGCGGATTTGGAAAAGTGGGCGTGTCACATTTCAGCAATGAAAATTTTGATTTGATATATAATTCACAATTGGCACATACGATTTTCATGAAAATTTTAGATAATTACTTTTCAATGCAGTGGTAGGGTATGTGAGTTTCGACCTGGCCGAAGATATCACCTTTACTAGTTTATTTAGATAGTGGTATGTGGTAGAAATTAAAATTTGAAATATTTTTTTTTCTTTTTTTTTTATAAGCAACTGAAATTCGGGGACCAATTTTTTTCAAAAGCTTATAACCTCTACCAGCACAAAAAAGAGTAAAGTTTTTCCGTACTTTGCTGTGAAAAAAGAGTTATGTCTCACTTCATATTGCAATGGAAACTAGGCTGTAAAATGCAAATGTGTCCTATTTTTAGTTGTGTCGGAGAGTTAAAGCTATTGTGATCGCTTAGATGAAACAATAGTACATTCTTCTAAATAATCCACACTTTATTTCTGATAAATAGTTCACGAGCTCCAAAACAGTTTTTTTGCGTTTTTTGAAAGCTTCAAAATTTTGAGTTGTGCCTCTTTAGTAGGACGTGTGCGATATGTAAACCAACTGAAATAAAGTAAATGAGCCAGTCTCTTGCATACTGTCACTCAGAACATTACAACTGGTGACGAGGTTAAAGCGTACACACGGCTCGCTTCAAGCAAGATCAAGATCGATAAAATTGTCAACCAAATCTGACAACGCACAATTATTATTTAGTGTCTTGAGAATCCAAATACATGATCTGCAAAATTGAACCTGCTTATTTACTCGTTTTATGGCCATTGTAAGGTAAACACTTTTACCGACACGGTTTGTTTCAAGCAAGATCGAAATCGGAAAAAATTGTCAAACAAATCTGACAATGCACAATTAATATTTAGTGTCCTGACAATTCATAAATATGATCCGCAAATTTGTTTTATGGGCTTTAAAATTATTTTTTTTAGATTTTTAATGTATTCACAATTTTTCATGGAACGTATTTTTATTAAAATTATCGGAGGAAGTGTTTACCTTAAAATGGCCAGAAAACGAGTAAATGATCAGATACGATTTTGCGAATCATTTATTTTGGATTTTCCGGACACTAAATAATAATTGTGCATTGTCAGATTTTTTTGACATATTCTTCGATTTCGATCTTGCTTGATGCGAACCGTGTACAGCAGACATGTTAAAAAAACTCATGTTCTAGAGTTCTTCGAAAACGCTTTAAATTCGAAAACTTATTTGATATTCGAGATTCAGATCTGTAAAACTTTCATTTGTGGGAATTTGAGTAGTCTTTTAAGCTTTTTTTCCATTTTTCTGATTTACACATAAGGAAGTACCGAAAGAAATGTTGCCGCTATAATTATGCCTATATAAGAGCTTTGGTGTTTCTTGTGTAACAGCTCAATGAAATGATTTTTAAAACATTATACGCAATTTTCTTGGAAATACAGAAACAAGTTGTAAGCGTTGAAAAATGTAAATAAATAAAAATATTTTTTTCTTTAAATATTGCAGTAGAAAAATAATAATAAAAAAAAGTTGTTAAAAAAAACAGCTGAACTAAAGCAGCTGGCTTTAAGATTGATTTCAGTAACAGTCTCTGATAGAAATGACCCAAAAGAACTTGTGGTTATATCTACAGAAGAAACATGTTTTTGTGTCGTGTTTTGCTTCTAATACTTCGGTTGAGGACTTAACTCATTATATTAAAAATAAATGGCTTTAGTGATTTTCTGTGCGTAAGCTAAATTTTTCATATCCGAGGAAAAGTATTCATTTAAGGATTTTGTCCCTGAAAAAGTTTTCGAAAGGGTGAACAACAAAGATTTTTGGCCTCGTAACACTCTACTTCGGGAATTCGAATATAGGAACAGACCACGCTCTGAAAAGATTGCTATCTTACCACAGCGTTCTGAAGATCAAAATGTTTCAAAAAACTAATTTACGACTGGTTTCGAAATTTAACCATCGCTTATCAAAACGTTAAAGGTTTGAATACTACTTAAAATATCAGATTTATTCATGAATAGTTTCTAGTTTGAATTCCATGTTATTTCGTTTTCTGAAACGTGGCTTCCGGAAAATATATTGGACGCTGAAATTCTTTGTAGCAACTATCAAATGTTCAGAAAAGACCGTAAGTCTAAAATAGGAGGTGGAGTCCTTTTGGCGGTGCACATTTCATTATGCTGTGAGGAATTAAAGTTTAAAAACAATTCTGATTTAGAACTTGTTGACGTTGTTATCAAACTTGTAAATAAGTCCATCTACTTAACTTGTTCCTACATTCTACCAAATGCTGATCACACTACTTATTTACGACATGCTGATAAAATTAGAGGAATAAATGATCGTCTCACTGTAAATGATTCCATGATTGCACTTGTAGATTTTAATTTACCATATGCTGCATGGAATATAACGGAAAATTGGTGCTTTCTCACACCAACTTGATCCAATAATAAAATAACTGAATTTTTGGATATACTTTCTGATTGTTGTCTTCATCAAATTAATAATATTCTTAATACGAGCAACAGAAACCTTGATCTTGCGTTTTTTGATAAATTTGTTAACATAAATATAAGTCGCATTGATCCTTTAGTTTTACCGGAGTACAAACATCACCCAACTCTTTTTTTAAAATATGTTTTATCATGTAGCTTACTGAAAAAAAAAATCGTGTAAAATCTCAGAACTCATGTTTCAACTTTAAAAAACGAATTATATTAGACTTAAATCCTTGTTAAACCATATCGGCTAGTCAGTTATACTGCCGGATAAACAATATTACTCTGTGGCTGATGTGGAGTGCTATGTTAAATCATTTAATATGCGCTTGCATAATTATATTTCCAAATCTGTGCCGAAGTTTAATAAGTCAGTATTTTCAAGCGGTCCTCCATGGGTAACAAATGAATTAAACTATCTTAAAAATGTAAGAAATCGCCGGTTTAAAAAATTCAAAATGTCTGGTAAAACCATTGATTATATAAGTTATTCCCGTGCTCGGTATAGTTATCAAAAACTACTTCTCATATATAAAACTCAACATTAAGAAAAATCATAAACTTTTTTACAAATTTATAAACATCAAACGTAAATGATCTGCATATCCTCTTCAGATGTCTTATAATGGTGTAACATCATCCGAAAAAAATAAAATATCTAATTTGTTTGCAAACTTCTTTGAGTCAACTTATTCATCTTCAATTCATAATTCCAGCATGAACTATCCATATAGTCTTCCGCGTATAAATGAAGTGGAACTCCCACGAATTGGTGCTGATTTAGTCAATAATGAACTAAAAATTTTAAAATGTTCTTATTCTACTGGACCAGATAACATTCCTACAAACATCGTGAAGTATTGTGCAAGTAGTCTTTGTTATCCTTTTTCAAAAATTTTTAATATTTCCTTGATTTTGATGACAGTATCTCAGCACGACTTTCTAAAAGGTAGATCTACATCTACAAATCTTTTGGAGTTCACTACACCTGTTATAAGCGGATTTAAGCGAAATCAGCAAACGGATTTTATATACACGGATTTCAGCAAAGCTTTTGACTGCATAAGTCATCGGCCACTTTTAAAAATGCTGTGTTTAATAGGCTTTTCTTCATCGATATTAAAGTGGATTGGATAGTATCTAACGGATAGAAAGCAACAAGTATTGTTTGACAATGTGTTTTTTAAACATATAACGGTTTCATCTGGAGTTCCTCAAGGCAGCCATCTTAGCCCCACACTATTTTTACTATTTATAAATGACTTACCCTTTGATATGGATTTGTCCCATATTTTAATGTATTCTGATGATGTAAAGCTTTTTTTTTCATTTAATGATTATTTTAATCATAAAACTTTACAATCAAACCTAAATGAACTTGTTACATGGTGTGATACAAACTTGATGACCTTGAATCTCAAAAAGTGCAAACAAATGACTTACAAGAAGGCAAGAAATTGATACTTCACATTCTATAAACGGTGTTAAATTGGAAAAGTTTGAAAATTTTGTAGATTTAGGCGTCACTATGGATAAAAAACTTCGCTTCAACGTTCATATAAGTTTAGTGGCGAACAAAGGTGTCCTTGGATTTATAAAACAATGGTCTAAAGAATTTGATGACTCCTACATGACTAAGCTGCTTTTCACATCACTTGCTCATCCAATATTGGAATATGCGTCAGTGGTGTGGAACCCACAACATAATATATACATTGATAGGCTTGAGTCGGTGCAGAAACAATTTCTATTGTTTTCCCACGGTAGGATTCGCACTTAAATTTGCATTCATTCGAGTATGAAAGCCGCCTTAAACTAATACAGTTAATAACTCTGCGCAGTCGAAAAAATATGCTAAATGTTACTTTCTTAAATAAACTGTTTTCCGGCTCAATGAACTCTGAGTTATTTTATGATTAACTTTTATAAACCAGGAAGGGATTTGAGACACTTTCGTTTCTTAAGACTTGATGTATGTAATTCTAACTACGCTCTTTTTTGTCCATTCCGGTGTATATGTAATGATTATAATACCCTTTGTCATCATATTACACCCATGGACTCTTACAATGTTATAAAGCAAAAAATAATTATATATCTTAATTCTTGAAAGTGCATATTTTCCTTTGTTTCTGCTGCACAGACTCTGGGCTTAATAGAAATTTTATTGAACTTGTGGTCGGATATTGCTCAACCCATCATTTCGTTTAAAGGAATAGTGCAGTCCCGGTCAACGGTCCTTACGATAGACGGATGTGCCTCACACATACCATTTCGCATACTGAACGCAGAGCAGTTCGGACTGTTCGTAGTCGGCACTGATCCGTACTACAGACGGATGCGCCTCTCGTGCGGTCAGGCGGGTAAGTGGGACCGCAGGGACCGACCGCAAAAAAAAGTTAACCCTACTCTCTCACATTATGTATAAAAAATTTCCGAAATACGGGGACATGTATTTTTTTTATTTTCTGTCAAAATTTGCAAATTTTCCACTATTACCATTTTCCATTCTAATTTTTGAAATATCTGCATAATTCATACGAAGCCGATAAAAAAAATAAATAGATTTTTATAAAGTGGAAACAATGTATTTTCCGCCAAAATATGCTACTTTATTGCATTTTGTTTCGAACAAGTTTACTAGAGCGGACTATATCACAATTGCTTTTATATAAAGTTTCATGGAACATTTTTGATGTACAAGTTCAACTGTGTCACTAAACTCAATACAAACTTACATTTTTTGGCTACAAAAATACACTGTGCGTCAGTGGCGCGGTTTTAAAGTGTGTAGAACGTTTGGTTCTACAACAGTAGGTTCATTTCCAATTTTCGCCTTAAAAAAACAAATTTAAGTACATTATTAATGAAATAAAGGATTCTTTTAGAAAGTCAATGCGTGCCACCCATTTTAAATTTCTGTATTTTTATCCAAAATTTAAATTTTTCGTTCAAATTGCCTTTTGGTGATGATTTTTGTATTCAAGGAACATTTTCAAATACAATTTTTGGATACAAACTGTAAATATTGATTTATTTACGTGCACTTTTACATTTTGGCGATATCAAAATGGCTGTCGACAAATTTTAACATTTCTGGATACAACTATAAAAGACTGTCGTCAACCATGTAAAGACAAAAAGTGTGGAGGACATTGCCGCGGAGATACTTTGCCAATATTGCCAACCATATAGCAAATTTTTAATTGGCGTCTAAAACGGCTAGATAGGGTTGTTAAAGTTGCCACTTGAAATTAAAAATTTACTTTAAACTATAGAGCGGATGTAATTTGTATGCTGACGAAGCCTATGCCTGTGTCTCAGAGTTATTATCGGTCCTTTGTTATTAAAGATTATTTAATGAACAAAGGCATTGTATCAATTTGTAAAACTTTACATGATTTTAGATCGCTGCTAGGCAGTAACTTCAATAATCAATTAATTATTTTTCCGTAGAGATAATACTTCGTCAGTCATTTAGCTTTCCGAGCATAGAATTATTTCGAAAACTTAGCAAAAAAATAAATTTTCGTATTTTTTTTTTTAAAAAAATAAATTTTCGTATTTTTTTTTTTAAAAAAATAAATTTTCGTATTTTTTTTGTAAAAAAATTGTATGCTCTTTCCAATGGGCTTGTCCCGTTCATGTAAGATTTTTCTTTCACGAGATATAGACGTAACTGTCTAGTAAAGCAATCGTTCACATGTAATTGCTATCTAAAACTAAAAAAGTCCAAAGAGTCATCAGTAACGATTAATATTACGAATTTGACTAACTATTAAACCAGTTTAAAGCAAAAACAAAAAAATTTATTCACCTAATTTTTAAATAATTTTCCTATCTTATCTTACATAGTCAATTTTACGTATTAATGTCGTTGCATTGACTGTTCTTTTATTGTTATTTTTGTTCTCGATACATACTTTGTAGCCCACAATTTTGAATTTTTTAAAACTTTGATTTACACAGTTTTAAATGTAACTTGTTCTTAGGACCAACAGAATTAAGCATTTATTATAGTAATTGTATATTATTTGAATTATTATGATTTTAGATTATCAAACCGTATTATACTCTTGATTAATTATAGTCATAAATAAAAATTAATAATAAAACTTATTTACAATGTTTTCTCACTTCCCTTAATAAAGATTTTTTTTCTTTTGGCTCGCTATAGCATTATGATGGATCAATAAAATGCATTTACTTTTAAATTTTTCCCTATTTTTAGCAACGCACAGATGAATTATCACAATTAAAGGACGAAATTGATATTTTGCGTGAGTCTAACGATGAACTTAAACTTTGTGAGGCTCAATTAAATACGTACAAAAAGAAGTTAGAAGACTATAATGATTTGAAAAAGCAAATCAAGTTACTCGAAGAAAGCAGTGCTGATTACATCCAGCAAAATACACAATATGAAGAAGATGCTAAAAAATATGCTACATTGAAAGGACAAGTGGAACTTTTTAAAAAAGAGGTATACTTATAAATTTTACATAAAATATAGCTTTCAAAATTTGTTAATATAGTATAGGGCATTACAAGTCAAACGAGAAATCGATTTGTTTGACACTTTGAATTTACAGAAGTAGCTACTGTTGAGTATCCCCAAAATTTTAGACCCCAAGTTACATTACACTGGTGTCACGAGCGGTCAAAAAATTAAAAATTTTGCTGTGAGCTGAAACTTATAAATTTTGTAGGCAAATGGAGGGCTATGATAAATATTCGGAAAAAGCAATTGCTTTTATCGACTGGTAATTGGATATTACCACATTGCCGTAGTATATGAAAAATAAAAACAATACTTTAAAATTTGTAAGGTTAAGTCTTAACCCTTTCTAAGAGGTTTTTAAATATTAAAATCAAAATTTCGGCAAATATGGCATTTTTTGAATATTTTTTCGTTTTTTATAAGCTTTAACCATATACTTTTCAATGTTCCATAATGGGACAAAAATCGACGTGGCCGCCAGAGGACTCCGAAGGAAGAAATTTTACTTAAAAGTAATGACACCAGCGTAATGTGGCTTGGACTCTAAAGTTTAAGAGATAAATTTGTCTCAACATGAGTAACTTATATACAAATTTTCAGAAAAACTATATTTTTTGTTGTACATAATTACTTCTTTTTTGTTTTGAAAAGATTCAAGATCTTCATTTAAAACTTGATGGCGAAATGAGCAAAAATGTTAAATTAGAATTTGACAATAAGAATTTAGAAAGTAGTATCAATGCATTGCAAAGAACAAAAGATAGCCTTATCAAGGAACGTGATAATTTACGTGAAACAATGGACGAACTGAAATGTGGACAACTTAGTGCGTCAACAAGAAGTCAGTATAAATTTCGACAAAGAGGTGCATATGTAATCAAAATGTTATATTTTAGATAGTTTTGGAAATACAATGTCTAAAGAACTTCAGCCAACGGTTTCAATAGAGAAAATACACAGACTTGAAGTTGAAAATAAAGCATTGAGGGAAGGTCAAGGTGGTCAAACAGCTTTGATGGTAAATTTTCTGCCTAAGGCTCTGGAGTCATATATTGATAAAGTTTATTTTATAGCAACTTTTAGATGATGCCAATAAGCGAAATGAAAACTTACGAGAGCAACTTAAATATGCGAATGAACGAATTTTGTGCTTAACTCATGCCTCACAGAGTGATGATCCAAACATAAAAAAGTATGAAACTTTATTTATCTTTTTTTTGACATTTTCCTCTTACTTATCACATTCACAAGCTTATTGCATCTTACGTTTCTTCAGTTTTTAATAAAATGTAAAGTTGTCTACATTTGAAGACATAAGTGGATGGAGGTGATAACACATAAACAAATTAAATAAAAAATTGTGTTTATTTTGTATTTGACTCTTCAATTCTTTTCTGAAAAAAAAAAACAACAAAAACAGCTAAACAAAAAATTAAAAAATTATTTGGATTCTCTAAGAAAAATACCACCATATAACATATGGATGAGTTGTTTAAGGAGTATCTTATTACTTGCATAGTATAGATACTTGAGTGCTGAATCATTCAAGCAAATATGGGTGGCAGTCAGGTGCTAAAATCTGTTAGCAGGAGAATACATCA
Source organism: Meiosimyza decipiens (assembly GCA_963680825.1). Classification (NCBI taxonomy): domain Eukaryota; kingdom Metazoa; phylum Arthropoda; class Insecta; order Diptera; family Lauxaniidae; genus Meiosimyza; species Meiosimyza decipiens. The sequence goes on from OY804260.1 coordinate 32,010,652, forward strand.
GAGTGGTGTACTATAGCCTCTGCTTTTGGCTGGCTCAAATCAGCTCAATAAAAATGGGGTAAGGGTAGTTGCATAGGCTCACGTTTCCTCACATTATTGACAATATCATGGAAGGAGCTCCGGCTAAACTGTGCTCTTGGGTCACTGGGTGTGGAATAGAAATAAACTAAGCTAAAACGGATCTGATGCTTTTAACCACAAAGACCAAAATACCCAATTTTAACCGACTTATGGGGTAGGCTAAGTATTTGGGGGTCATAATAGATTTAAAATTTAATTGGAAAGTTAACATTGAACAGAGATGAAAAAAAGTCTGTATATCTTTGTATGCTTGTAGGAAAACTCTTAGTAAAAAATGGGATCTTCAACGAACTATCCTAAGGATGTACACAGCTGAAGTTCGTCCAATTCTCTCAGGGTTCTATATTCTGGTGGCCAGCTATTAGAAAAGGCTACCAGTCAAAACTAAAATGAGTGCAAAGTGATGACTTGTATCGGTGTGATAGGGGCTATGCTCATGTCCCACGACAGCCCTAAATGTTGTTTTACAATTGCTACCTCCTAGTTTTTTTATTGAAGCAACTCCTACGTGCAGTGTGATTATGCTCGAAGAAGCCCGCAATTGGTTTTTAAAGCAATATGGACATTGCGCTATATTCGACATCTTGCCAATCGAATTTTCAAATTCCCCAACGGACTTCATCTGTCCTACACTCAGCTAGCTATTCGTAGCTTCAGTGAGTTCAGTGGGAAGATGAACTTTAATTTTGAAACTACTACATTTACTGATGGGCTTAAAATATCATGTGGAGTAGGCACAGCCGTCTACAAAAAAGACAATCTACATAGTCTCTCAATCTTTCTATCTACCTGATTCAGCTAGCGTTTTCCAGATTGAAGTTTTTGCCATTCTCGAAAGTTAGTGGGTAGTATTAATTCAGAAAACATAGCAATTCTCTTCGATAGCCAAGCCGCTATCAAAGCGATGAGCTCGGTACATACAAAACTGAAGCGAATAGAACAATGCAGGAAAGCACTAATCAGGCTAGGGCGTCAATTTGACATTACTCTCATATGGGTTCTAGGCCACAGGAACATTGAGGGAAATGATAGAGCTGGTTCTCTCTATGGAACCGCTCCGGAGCGTGTTAAGACTTCTCTCGATTTAGTTAAGAAGAAAATATTCCAGAAATAAAACCAATTTTGGAAGTCAACGTGCGCTATATTTTCTGAATTTTCATCTTCAAATATCAATTTCGATATAAATTGCAATATTGGGCTGGAGAATTTAAAAAAGTTAAGATATTTTTTTAATTATATTTCATTGAATGAAATATTGCTATTTTGCTGCTTTACTGTCGCAACATAAAAGAAAAATTTCTATTTGGGCGGCCGGCCACAAAACGAGTATCTTATGACCCATTCTCTCTTCCATTGTTCATTATGGGCTTCAAATTGACTGATTGATTTTGCTGCTGTGTAGTTTTGCTGCTGCTGCCCCAATTGTGTTTCAGGCTTAATGCTGCAAAATGTTTATGCGTAACGCAGAAAACAGTGAAGTTTAGAAACTAGCCCCATTACCATTGCTATCATTTTTAGAACAGATGGTGTATATCCTTTACTATATTTATATTATTACACTACTCGTATATTGTTTAATTCTGTTTTTAGGAACGAATTTGGAAAACAATTGAAACAAGTTATGGAATCGAATGAAGAAAAAGGTAAAATATTTTGATTTGATATTATATTGCATCATTAGCTAATATATTTTTGAAGCATTGCAGTTGGAAGAATCAATAATTCAAAACAACAATCTGCAAAGCAAGATTTCCCAGTTAGAAAATACTCTATCGGCTCGTGAACAGGAGTTATTGGCCTGTGATGCTAAATATAGGAAATGCATCGAGAAAGCTAAAGAAGTTATAAAAAATCTAGATCCTCGTAATGTTGCCGGTATGTTCTTTAATATAAATTTAAAATAGAATATCAAAATTTTTTTCTCTTCGAAAATTCCATAATAATGCAAAAGCTTAGTCGAAATAAAGGTCGTGTTTCTATTAGCTTTTAGATTGTAAAAAAAATATTACACCTTCTCTGCCGTTTTTAGTTTTTGTTGATATGCTCAGAAAAAATGCATAATTAGAGAAAAATAATCTTAACAGCTTTTAAATGGCTTACAACATAAATTAGTCAATTCTTATCGCACATACATTTATACATTCCACAGTTTTTGACTTAATATATTTTTCGATTCAAGGCTGAATCGAAAAGTGTAACTTTTTTTTCTAAATTCGAAATCGCTCTAAGGAATAAACACGGAAATCATTTTATTTTGGAAATATCTCAGTTTATAATGGTCGAAAATCAATATAGTTGAGGTGGAAACTGTGTCGGAGTTATCGCTAACCCACAACGACGGCTAATGGAAAAACCGTCGCAAAATCCGTTCGAGAACAAGAAAGTAATATATTAATTTTGAGTGCGTCTAAATTAAAAAAAAAATAAATAAAACAAGCTCCAGCATTAAATGGTTAGTGCGGCTAATAAAAATTATTCCAATGATGGATGTCATGTAGAAAATCTACGTTGAGCCTAGCAAGTGACTGAGGAGAAGGTGGTGGATGCAACCTATAAATCTGACCAGAAACGAGTTCGGGTTCCATGTAACGTGGTTTTAGGATCTTAAAATTATTGAGATTCTTCAATTAACGATTCGTTGAAAGTCATTTGGCTTTTTTATTTTGTTTTTTATTGTACTGGGTTTTATTTATTTGTTTACAACATTTAATTGCACTTGTTTTGTTCAAATTAGAACTACTTTTCATTCAGTCAATAAATTATCACAAATTGATTAGAAATGCAACACTGATCTGTCTGCCGCGACAGTAAAACTAAATCTTAGTCCACCGTCAACGGTAGATGTTTTTACATCGTATGCCGCAATTCTGTTCCATTTCATTCAGTAAAGTGTGTTGTAATTTTGACAGCGGCTAACTGCGGGCGGTATGTCCGTCAACCGTTGGTATTGTGGGTTAGCCACTATGCTAAAACGAGCAACGGAGCATTTTAAAAACACCTGTGTGGCCTTAGCCATAACTCGCATTTACACAACACAAAACTACTCTGTATTAATTATCGAAAGCAAGAGTCGCGTCCGTCAAAAGGCGATTTTATGAATACCAGTAGGCGAAGCTTTCGTTAGTAATCGAAATAGCCAGAACACATTGGAGCAGGAGTAAAATCTGTCAAAACTTCAAATACTGTGAACAAAAAAACGGGAGCGGGAGCGTCTACCAAAAAACTTATTTTCGACTTAGCGCCACCTTACAATCTGAATGGAAATCGGCAGCGCCAGCTCTACTTGAATCGTTCCAGCAAACTTAAATGGGTCTATATTCAAAAGAAGTTTAATACGGTCATCATCTTTGCGCGTGGTTTTTCGTGGCCCCCCCTGTTTTCAGTTGAGATTTTTGGAGACATAAGCAAAAGACTGTAATTTCCCAATAGTTTTGGCTATTTGGCATTGGATTTGCCCTTCATTCCGTAGTTTCCTTATGTTGTTTCGTTCTTTGACCGTGCAGTGACTTGTGGGACCCATTTTACAAAATTTTCTACAAAATTTTTGTAGCAACTTTAATTATACCCTACACAGAGGGTATATTCACTTTGTCATTCCGTTTGTAACGCATAGAAGTGGTCGTGGCAGGTATGGAAAAGTGTATATATTCTTGATCAGCGTCACCACCTGAGTCGATATAGCTATGTCCGTCTGTCTGTCTGTCTGTTGAAATCACTTTTACGCAAAAACTAAGCAAGCTAATTGAATGAAATTTGGCACACAGGTCAAACCTTCTTACAAGCTGCTAGCATATAAAAATGGGCGAAATCGGTTCACGGCCACGCCTTCCGCCCATACTCTATATAAATATACCCAAGTCTATTTTGAAAAAAAGTTGCTGCGATTTTGATGAAACTTGATGATTTGTAAAAGTGAGCGTGGCACTTTTTCGCAATTGAAAATTTGGATTTCGTTTATCTTCAAATTGGTACATACGATTTTCATAAAAATTTTAGGGTTGATACCACTGAAAGTTCTTATCAATACAAACTTCGTCAATATTCTGAAAAATTTCGTTGAAGGGCGTGACACAGCCTACAATATTTATAAACGTTATAAAAAGAGAACTAACAACGCAATCGCAGATAAACTGGCTAAAAGGTGTCTTCTAGCAAAATATTGGCACAATAATGTCGGTGGGTGTGGCACCTTCTATATAAGCAAATACGTTTAATGTTATAGATAGTGTGCTATGAGAGTAATCTTCATAAAGTTTTGTGTGGAGGTGTTGGTTACTATAAGCTTTGAAATTCATTGAAATTTGACAAGATTGCATCAGTGGGCATGGCACCTCCCATATTAACATAAAGTTGTAAGTGCTATTTTTAGTGAACTATTGGAGCAATTGATCTGAAATTTGATGTAAGTGGTTTACTGGGTATTAGGTACATATGAATCAAAAGCTTTTGAAATAGTAATAGTGGACGTGGCATCTACCATACAATTAAAATACCTTAAGTGGCATAACTATCGAAATATATGAGCAATCATACTAAAATTTGGTGTAAGAGGTTTGTTTATGGAAGGCTATTTTTGGATCAAAATCGGACTGGATTGTACCAGTGGGTGTGTCACCGCCCTAAATTTTTTTAATAATTACGGCTTATATCGCAAACTATACAAGCTATTATACTAAAATTTGGTTATGCATGTCAATCACGAATATCATTTATTGAAACAAAAGTGGGCGCAATTGGAGAACTGGGCGTGACATATTTCGTGTTTTTCATTTCTATTCCATTTTTTTCAACATTTCCCATGTTCTTTTGACATTTTCAACCTTTTCCCATTCAATTTCATTCGACATTTTCTTTTTTCTTCGACTCTTTCATTAATTTTTCAGCATTTTTCGACTTATTCGATTTCTTTCAACTTTCTTCAATGGTTTTAATATATTTTCAGCATTTTCAGTTTTTTCCAACACTTTTCCACATTTTTGAACCTTTGTACATATTTTTCGACATATTCAACCTCTTCAACATTTTTTTAACATTTATTTAAAAAGTACTTTCAAGGCTCCTTACACGCACTTTTTCTAATATTGGATATTTCCCGTTATTAGTTCGTGATTTTAAAGTTCCCAGATACTTTTTTTTCTGCACCACATAGCCTCAAACTGCTACCGCTAGAGGTCGAAAGAATCAAATATGTATCGTAGACTTAAATTGAACAAGTATTTCAAAAATATGTATGATTGTATTTTTTTGTCCGTAACTGTATAAACTTGTCACTTTCTCGCTTGTTGCATAACCTTTAAGCCATTGGCTTAAAGTCATTCTATGATTTTTACTTTCGAAATTGGCGTGTTCTGCTTATGTTTAACAAAATTGGTTTTAGCGACTGATTATTTATTATATCAAACATTACATATTGAACTTATCGCTGAATGACTGTAAGTTCAATATGTAATAATGTTTAATATAATAAATAATCAGTCGCTAAAACCAATTTTCTTAATATTACATATCTTATGCCAAATACGGATGTATCCATTCATAGCGGTCTATTTTTTTTTTTTTTTTGCCCGTGCACGCTTTGTTCAACTCGACCTTAATCGCATTGAAGTTTTCTTATTGTGTCTTCATCTTCACAAAAGGTGAGGTGAATACATCTCTGGTCAAAATAACTCAAATTATTAATAGTGCCGTTGGCAAATGATCACTATATTTTCGATCTCAATCATTTTAATCCTTTTTGTAACTTCTGACTTAATCTGAAAACCGTGTACCAAATCTGTCTTGTTGATTTACGCCCTGACACCTTTTTTCAAAAGATTAGCTCCTTCAAGAATTTAATAATTTAGTAATATATCTTTTATTAACAAGTGAATGCCAGAAATCCAGCGTGTTGGGCACCACAGAACGAATTATTTCAACATGTTCAAAATGTTATCGTTGGGAATAATGTTCATATTTAAAAATTTTTTTTTAGGGGAATAACAATTTGTAAACATTAACCATTTTTAATAATTTTCCAGAATATGTTTTTTTTTGTATTGTTAACAAAAAAACAAGCCTGTTTTCGTCCTCTTCTTCTTCTTGTGCCCTGTATCTCCGTACGGAGCATAGGGCCTCCACAAAAATATTCCAATGTGCACGATTTGTAGCGAGTGCATTCAATTCTCTCCAATACTTTCCTGATTTACGTATTTCCTGCTCAAGCGGTCGTTTCCACGATCATTTAGGACTTCCGCGTTTGAGGATTTTCGCAAATTGTGTGAATAGAAATCCGATCTTGGCAGCATCTGGTGAGCAAATCGACATTACAGATGGGCTTAGGCCACCAAATTTTCAGGATTCTTCGAAGACAATTGTTGGTGAACATTTGAAATTGTGTAGGAGAACGCTGCTGCAATTACGAGCGAGTTGAACAGAGCGCACTCGGGCAAAAAAAAAGCGCAACGCACACCAGGTGTCCTACTATTAATGGACTCACCCATATACGTATTATGCTGGAATTTTTTCTTTGTACAGAAAAACGAGTTCAAGAAATATTCCTACAGATAGCGTCATGAAACATGCATCTTTTGTGCACTTTCCTAATATGCTTATTCAGCAAGTTTATTGATCATGAACATGCTCAGTTGGTGATACAGCCCAAAATCAATGTAACTAACCGAAACGTGCTATTCCAAAGAATTTTTGATCGCTGAGTACAAAACCATTGAAAGTTTTTTGATTAAAAGAACGTTCGTTATAGTCAGAATTGTAGAAATAAAAACACATTGATTTTTTGTAGTTGTAGATTGTTGTTGTTGTGGCGCTTCCTCCCTGACTCAAATCGTCAAATAATAATGTTTGTCTTTGTATTAATTGCATTTTTGTTTATTTCAGTAATGGAACCAAATATTCTTGAAAAGAATCAAGAGCAACTGGAAGAAAACATGCCTGGAATTAGTGAACATGAAGAGCAGTTAATGGTTACCGCTTTTTATAGGTATGAATGTATACATATTTTGAGTTTATATATGTACGAGCATGATTTCTTTGTAGACTTGCAGCAAATACACAACGTGATGCTATAGACACAAAGCTGGCAGCTTTAATGGGTCAAGGTCAAACTTTTCTAGCTCGTCAACGACAGTCCGCACCAAGAAAGTCTCTTACGACACCATTTAAATCAAAATAGCTTAATTTTATTTACTATTTTCATTCAGATATATATTTTTAAATTTGGTGTTATTAATGCTTTTTTCTGAATATATGTGTATGTATATATATTTTATGAACAAATATACAGTCAAGGTAAAAAGCATTAGGCGCTCCTATATTTTTTCAATTCTGCCAGTAGCACTCAGAATAACAAGAAAAAAAATTATAATTTTTACATAACTGTTTGATTTTAAAAAAAATAATATTAACTTGACATCTATCATTTGATATACATTTCAAGCTGGAATCTTAAATCATAGACTTTTTTGAAATAATTGCAAAAACAGGCAACTCATGTTCGGGACGGGATTCGACAAGGCAACTCAAAATATTTTATTTTAGGCTCTTTAAGATCTATCATTTGACACACATTTCAAGCTGGAATCTAACACCATACACAGTTTTCTATGAAAAGTAGGCCCAAAAAAAAGGTGACAGCACATGTTTGGGATAGGATTCGGCAAGGCAATCCTATATGTTAAATTTAAGCTATTGCAGCTCTAGCATTTGACATACTTTTTCAGCAGGAATCTTAAACCATTAACTTTTTTCTAAAAAAAGTTGGCCAAAAAAAAAAGTTGGTGGCAGCCCATGTTTGGGACAGGATTTTGCAAGGCAACCCTCTATATTATATTTAAGCTCTTCGAGCTCTATCATTTGACATACGTTTCAAGCTGTAAACTTATACACTTTTAAATGAAAAAAAAATTGCCCAAAAGTCGGTTTTTTCGGCCATCGGGACAGGCTTTGGCAAAGCAACCATGGTAGGTTAGTTTCACCAAACTACATAACTATTTTTCCTGTACATCCTATCCTGTAATCTTATACACTCGACTTTTCTACAGCGGCACTTAGCTGAAGGGTCATCCCCTCTGTTTACAAAAGAATTCAGGCCTAGGATTCTTAATTATAGTATGCATAATCTCACTGTCCTGTAAAACTTTAACAATAGCTACCTCCATAAGTTTGCCTTTACTAATCCATGTGAGTTGTGCTTTTTGCCAGTGTAACTGATAACATTGCATTTGAACCTCTGTGATTAGAATCCTATTTCTTACCAATAGAACCTTATATAAATGAGCAGTATCAATTTTCTGCTTTTTTGTGACCTCAAGAAGTCTGTTTACAGTATCTGTTAAGCTATTTATCTGGCTTAGTGTTAATAGTTATCTGTCTGTAATTGGTCTTAATGAACTGGGCCTCTGTTATCCTTGTCCTCTGTAGGTAGTCATGATCAAGGGTTCCAGCTATTATTTTTAAGGCAAAGCCTAAAAAATTGAGGCTTGCAAACCTATGGTAAAAATTCACAGCTGAAAACAATGTTTCCAAGTGCCTTTCGTCTATCTCCAAATTTAATCGGATATGCGATGGCGGAAAAATTTAACTATATTACTTGTCTCGTTCATCATTTCATAATAGTAGTGTTAAGTCCACCGAATACCTCAGGTAACTGTACTCGTTACAGATAATAGTCTCACCATCAAGGATAGGAATGTAATTTGAGTGATTGTAATCAGTTAGCTTTGATGCAGCTATTGCCAACATAGAGAGTTACCTTAGAGGAATCCTAAAATTATGTAGAAATAAATATAAATGTTGGACTAATCAAATTTAACTATTATGTATATAAGGAATGGCTGAACAAGAAACATTAAATGTGAAATCTTAAGGTTGGGGCTTGATGGACCACCATCCCCTTAATGAGAACGATGGTCCCCACGTCTGCTTGTACTTTTTCTTCAGTGCATAAGGAGGTAAGTTTTCACTAATACTTTTTGACCCCATCTCAAAAATCATCTTGTGTCTAGGCTGGTTAATTCTTCCTAGCTGTAAGTGTTGCACCTTTTGCATCTGGTCCTTTATTCGTTGCAAAAAGTCGTCAGGGGCCGAGTGTATTATGCCAATTGGCTTCTTGTCAGTCATAGAATGTACCGTTTTTTTATATTCCACAGTTGCCCGCAGTATGAGTTTGGCTGTATCAATGAATTTTTTTTCCAATTTGAAACACCTGGCAATTGTGAGTGCTATGAAAACGATCCACCTGACCATTGGACGTACTATGTAAGAGAGGAGCAATTACATTGGCAACGTTGAATTAATTTAAAAGCAATGGCCTTATGACCTCGGAGTTTCGTGATGTTCATTAGTTGTATTATTGCCCGAACGATAACAACTTCGAAAACTTACATATGCAGGTGAGAAAATATTTCCTATCGATGGAGAAAGTATCAATGCAAAAGTATTTCGAATGCATAAGAGGCGATCGGAGCTACACTAAGTTTTTATTTCTTCTGGTGTCGATCATACTTAGACTTTGCAGCTCGTTAAGGATCTGCTGCTGTTAGCTCGATAATGTTTTTTTTTTTTTTTAATAGAGTTTAGCTACTACAGCTATTAGCCTTCTTAGCTATTTAGCTTATAGCTTTAAAATTAAGTAAAAAGCTTTTTAATAAATAATGGAGATGGAAAAAATTATACATGCAATTAATTTTTTATAATTTTTTCTTAGCTTTATCGCACTTTCTCAACATACCCACTCAGACCATGTGATATAGATATTAAAATAATTATATGTGTAATTTTACATGGTCCAAGGCGTAAATGTTAGAAAAAATTTTCCCTGCATGCTGTGGGGCTCGGACAACACAAACATAAAAATACAGACCACCATGAAGCTACAAATTTAGCTACAGTTAGTTTTCAATCTAAGCTTGAGTTGACCTTTTGACAAGCTAATGTTATAAAAATCGCAACTGTTAATAAGGGTTGTCATGCGATTAAAAGGAGCTGTAGCCATATAATTTGTTCTACTAACCGGTTGATAAAATAATTGATTAGAGTTACGAGTACTTCTCCGATTAGTATTAAAATGTATGTAATCAAGAAGCTCTGGTGCAGCAAGAGACCCAGTTACAAGTTGATGCAAATAAAGTATGTCCGCAATATTTCTACGGGACCTCAAAGACTGCAAATGTAATAACTTCAAACGATCCTCATAAGGAGGAAGGTTCAAAAGGTCAGTCCAATTTAAGCCATTGAGAGCAAAACGAATAAAGTTTTTTTGAATTCTCTCAATTCTATTTATATGAATATTATAAAATGGTGACCATACTTGGCTCGCGTACTCTAAGTGAGGACGCACTATTGTATTATATAAAGTCACCGTTACTAAAGGGCTATTAAATTCTTTTGCCCACCTCTTAATAAAACCAAACAGAGATGAGGATTTTTTACAAATTAGATCAATATGCTCATTAAAAGTTAATTTAACATCAAAATTTATACCCAGATCTTTGACTAAATCGACACGACATATTTTCTTATCTTTTAATTGATAATCAAACTTTCCCATATTTTTCTTCCTGGTGAAAATCATAGATTGACATTTATCAGGGTTAAGATGTAAGTTATTTTTAGAACACCAAACCTCGAAGGATTTCAAGTCAGACTGAAGTGGAAAAGTATCGTCTACCCCCTTTACGTTCCTGTAAATATTCATGTCATCTGCATATACTAACAGATGGGAGTTTTTAATAACATGTGTAACGTCATTAATTGCTAAAATAAACAGGAGCGGCCCCAGGTGGCTTCCTTGTGGAACACCTGATGTCGCGCTAAATGGGGAGGAAAACACCCTCCGAAATCTTATTTGATATGAGCGATCAGATAAATAAGATTCAATCCAGCTGACAAAACTTAAAGGAAATCCAAGCTTCTTTAACTTAAACAAAATCAAATTATGTGGTAGTTTGTCAAATGCTTTACTGAAGTCAGTGTAGATGCAGTCAACTTGCCCACCAGAGTCAAAAGAGCTTAAAACAAAAGAAGTGAAATCAAGGAGGTTAGAAACTGTAGATCTGCCACTAACAAAACCATGCTGACGAGTTGTTATGACTTCACCACAGCACACCTTAACTTGATCGTATATTATATGTTCAAAAATTTTCGGTATTGATGATAACTTAGCCACGGGATTGTAGTTTGAAACATCATTTTTACAGCCTTTCTTGAAAATGGGGCTAATGTATGCATTTTTCCAGAATTTAGAAAAATAACTTTCTCTGACTGATCTATTAAATAAAAAACTAAGGGGCTGACTCAGCACAGAGCTGCAGTTAGCTAAAACTGTCGCAGGAATACCATCAGGTCCGGAGTTGAAGTCATCATCAATAAACGTGATATATTTCTCAATGAGGTCAGGTGTGAAAGATATCTCATTAACCGAAACTAAAGGGTCGTTATCCATATATTCAAAATAGTTGATCTCAGTGCTAAATAAATCAGTAGAAAATGACTCCTTAAACAAATTAGCAAACAGCCCAGCTATAATTGTTTTAAACTCAGATGGAAACCCGTCAGATTTTTTTTAGAATTAATAAAACCCCAAAAATTCTTGGGGTCTGTTCTGTGCTCATAATTTTCTTCAGATCATTTTTGTCAAAAATATCAGAGACCATCCCCTTGCAATGCCAAAATTTCGTAGTTGGGAAAGTCTAGACAAGGGTACGCTGAATGCGCGCTAGGATTGGTAGTTCACAATTGATAGCATTTACCACCTATGGATTTACAACCAATTTTTTTTGTTCTAAAAGACCCGAGCCTTTGTATTAAATGACTAGTTTTCTCATCAAAGCTTACAAAAGACCTCTCAAGGGGAACCGCGCTTCCTCGATTACTATCTGGCTTTTAAGATAATTCAACGGGTTTTCGGACGTCTACCATGTGAAGCGTGGCAGCGTCGGAGCTTGGTATACAGCTTTCTATTGATACAAGAATTTTGAGAATCGGAGCAGTAGTTTCAGTAATTACCCATTACATACAAGAAAACAAAAAAAAAAAAACAACAAAACAAAATTTACCTCCTTATATAACAGTATAGATACATAAAACATTTTATCAGAAGATTTTTTCCCGATAATTGTCGAAATGTATAATTTTCATGATATTACTTCTTAGCACAAGAGTGCATTAAAAAAAATTGGGAAAACCCCCAATTTACTCAAAAACCATTGGAAAAATTTTCAATATTTTTCAATTAAGCATACCATTATTCACAAGGAAACGAAATTTCATTCAATTCTATGCTTATTTTTTTTTTTTTTTGTATCGGCACCTTGAACACGGATTAGCCAAGACCCCACCGAAAGTTTCGTTGCAAATCTATGTGTAAGCTAGGAAACTTATTTCGCCCCCGATTTCGTAAGCAGCAGGTCGTGTTTAAATAAGCAAACAGAACACATTTATAATATGTTTATTATCTTATATGTATCAATAATAATCAGAAATATTTGCAACATAAACAAAATTGTAATAATTTACAATAAACAATGCTGAAAAATAAATTACAATATAGGGTTATAAAGTCACACTAGTATTTTTGTTACCAAGGCCGCCACATGCTCTCGTCTAATTGTTGTTGTTCGTCCCTTTCAAATGATTGAAGTCCCTGTATATTTTGATGTTGAGTTTTTTGGATAGGTTTGTCTCCTTGTTGGGGCGAACAATGCTGCAATTGGAGTTCATGGCTCTTTTTCAAATCTGCTTTTTCTGTGTTCGCGGTCGGAACAGCAGAAGGTGATGATGTGGTTAAATTCGTTTGGGATTTTAAGGAACAGTTCAACTGCGCACTATCCGTTTCCTTAGTGGCAACATTTGCTGGATGCATGTTTGTTGGTGGCACAACATGTGTGCGATTAATTTCTATAAGTCGCTCAAAGTCTGTACGTGTCGCAACAGAGTCGATAATGGGTCTTGTACTGAGTCCAAGAGCGGCTGCTAGTTGCATGTAATGTGGTGGCAGTACTAAAATTCCATTTGGCTCATTCATTTTTAAATTTTTATACGTTTCCAAAACGCTGGAGCAAATCTGTTTTAAATAAATTTAAAGAGATAGCAAAATGTTATCGTCAATTTGTACAAGAATTAAACCTTATATTATATACATTTAAATAATCTTAACATCGCCCCGTTGGTAAACCCCACATTCTAATTGGATAGATAGAGAATAATTTTACAGATTACTATTTTGAGATTATTGTGACAGGAATGAAAGTTGGTGGAAAACCAAGGCTCACGTACCCGGTCATAGCATCCATTGTCATAATCCCCAAACAAATTTTAGGCATTAAGTTAACATACATATGTTACGGTCATCCCCAAAAACGGTAAGACATAAGACTAAATAATTTTTGATATTGAAAATTGCATTCTTCACTAACTTTTATGTAGAATTTCTGTGATTAGCAAAGCCAGTTTTGGACTTACCTACAGCTGAAACATCCCGAGCCGCGGCCAACGGCCACCCACTTGCCAAAAAAATTTATCTTGCATGGGTCTTATGACCATTTTTGTTTTGCTAGGGAATGCAATAGAAATTTTATGTTTTCTAATTATTCATTTATTTTTGTTACTCGTAAATATAACAATTCACATCCAGCCGCTGTCGGCAACCTTCGGTCGCAGTTGAGACTACAATATGGCCAACACCGGCTTCACTGGTCACAGAGCACTACATAAAAGTTAGTGAAGAATGCGATTTTGAAGCTCAAGAAGAAATATGAGCACCCAAAATGATTTTGGATTATTTCCGTTCTTAGAAGTAGTCATAACCTTCGGTAAAAATTGGGGCTTAGAAGGTTATGACCAGGTACCACTTCAGACACTGTTTAGAGGACAAGGCGTCATTTGAACATATTGTTGGTAGTTGTGACTATCGCTCACAACGGATTGAGACTTTTGAGTTACATCACTTGAGACCAGCAGGGATGCAAAGCTTAGATGTTAGGCTAATTTTGAAATTCCTGAACAGTACTGGAGTTCACATATTTTATAGCTGAAACTATTTCAGTCATTCAAGCAAGGGACAAGTAAAATTAAGTTAAGTACAATAAACCGAAGGACCGTAGTACATATTCCTTTATCACCTCACCTCACCTCACCTCACCCAAATCGCAACTGAATTTATATATATATTTGGAATTAATCTCCTTCATTACTATATAGATGAAGAACAACCCAACATAATGCGTTTTGAGTTTTCCCTTTTTTAAGTTTACGGCAACGACTCAATTAAATATATTTGGATAAAATCTAAATTTTTTAAGTTTTATAACAACACAAAAAACGTTAATATACCTCATGCAACCATGAACGCGATCAAAATGCATTCATTTAATTAGTTAAAGCGTCTTGTGTGGGAAAATCATCTTTGTATGTTTTATTTATTTTACCTGCCTTAACGACAACATACACACATTTTTTCGTTGTGTGCACATCTATGAAACAGTACCTTTCCAATGATATAAGTTTAATTTCCCTCTCTATATAATAAATATTAAAAAAGTGTACGATAACTTTCGATGTTCACGTCAGGGGTTGAAATAATAAATCATTACTGCACAAAAATATTTTTACTGGCAATTTTTTAAAAACATTTTTTAAGAGCTTATTCAAAGGATTTATATTAAATATTAATATTAAATTACATATATCACTGCAAAAACTATTCGATTTGGAAGATCTAACTTAAGCGATTCATGACATCAAATATCAGATAATATCACGGCAAACACCGAGTCCAAATCAATATTGAAACTTAATAGTGAAATTTAATTTCAAATCATTACTGCAAATTTAAAGTCAGTACTGCAGAAATAGGGCATTACTGCACCTTATTTCAATGCCTGGTTCACGTATTAATATCTACTCGTATAGATACCAAAGATGGGCAGATTGCATTAGTTTTTTAATGCATTCATGGAACATTACTTGAATAATACAAATTTAAAATTGAATGCAATTGATTTGTAAGGTTAGAGTAATAAAAATTTTAAATACAATGATTTTCGAGCAGTAATACGAAAATCATTTTTTTTGCATTGATTCTCAAAAACTAATGAATGTAATAATCCAATTGCGTTGTTTACGAAAAGAAATTCATATAAAGTTTTTATTGCATTAAACTCTCAAAATTATTGCAAAATTAGATTTTAATGCATTGTAATGCTAATGCCGAAATTGTTAGCTTCACAATTCTAAGTGAATTTGGTAGAGTACCGACTAAAATGAGTTTGAACATGTCCAAAATTTTTACTACTGTCATAGCTAAAGTACCATGGTACGGCTCTCCAGAAACCCATATTGCTTGGTACTATTTCTATAAAAAATTTTCATTTGCTTCAAAATCTATGTGGAATTGAGTATTCATACAGATGTCAGAGTTCGGTACGCTGTTTTGCTTGCTGGAATTGTGTAAAGTCATTCAAGTTCCAAACACAATGAATGCGAGAGAAAAAAAGAGATGATTTTTTCTATACCTCAGAGAAAGATGCGCAATGCAAACTCAAAAAATGATCAATTGCGTATCTTGCTCTAACGTATAGATAAAGTTATGTTGTCTCGTTTTGTTTTGGCTCTTACTGGCATCTTGCAATCATTAGATTTTTAACTTAATGGCTTGCAGCTGACAGCACTGGTTTTTTTCTTAAGTGCCACACTTTTAACCTGCCTCTAACATAACACATTCTTCGTAAATAAGAAGTCCGGCTTAGCAAGGTAAATAAAATGAAAAAGAAGTAAATTATGTTATTTGAAGGCTTAACTTAATTATAGTTGGGTAATAAAGCCTTCAGGAAATCGACCTTGAACGAGTAGCGTACTTAGTTCTGAGTCTGTTGATCATAATGATTCTAATCCCAAAGTAGAAGACGATGTTAAAGCTACATCTGTCCTTCCTTCAAAACTTATCCACTCATCTGAGACTTCGGATTCGATTAGAGGCTTTCGTAAAATTTGAATAGATAAATATCTGTGGCTGATAATATACAGTTCTGCGTGTGCAGAACTATCATTATTGGAGGTGCCAGTCACATCCAATGGCACTTATGTAGATACTTTCAGGCACGTAAAATTAATGAAGGCATCAAAATCATTCCCAAAAATAACCAATTACGTCAAAGAATTCGCACCACAAGTTCGCAAAAGTCGATAATTGGAATTAACAACATTCAACATTCCGTTTTCAGCTTTAGATCATTTGGAAAAAGGCTTGAAATCTGAAATCAACGATATTACATCGCTGAAAAGGTAAAACTATAAACATATATATGTAACTGCGCCCAAAAAAAAAAAAAAAAAACAAATGGAAAAACTGACCAAAGAGAATTATTTCTCGTTATATATTGATGAAACTACTGACGTCAGCTCTGTAAAAAAATTTAGCAATCATCATTAAAAATTTTGATATGGGTGAATAGGGGACAGATTCTTTAGTCTTGTTGCGATAAAAGACATGAGTGCTGCTGGTATTTTTAGCACTTTAATTGAGTTTTTGAAAAAAATTATGCTGGAATTGTTAACATGATTTCGTTCACCGCATATATCTACTAAATGGTGTATAATCCAATTTGAAGAAATTGTTTCCTAGCATTTATGCCCATGGATGCGTTTGCCATAACCTTTGTTTAATTTCGAACCCAGCCTCTTCTACTTTACTGATTCAGACCACAGTAATAGTTTTTAAGTTTATTTTTTATACACAAGACTGAATTTGAAATATTTGTGTTCATTTAAGTTTATTTTTATTTATGTTTAACATAGTCCTAGTCTTATTTCTAAAAATCTTATTGTTCTCGTGCCTACTCACTACTTCATTTGAAAAAAAAATAAATTTTTGCTTGAGCCCACATAAACTAAAATTGGGTAACAGATAACATCATTAATATTAAATAATTATATTTTTTTTTTTTTTACATCTGAAATCCCAGATTTTTTAAAAAAGTAAAGTAGAACATAAAATTTAACACGGTTGAGCAAACACAATAAAAAAAATTACCACAGAGCTATCGAAAGTTTTTTTTTAATCCACCCCAAATATACCCTAAAGTATACATTTGGAGCATAATTTACCAAACGCCACTGATCAAAAAGAAAAACGTATTAGATGTTACTTCTCACACGAAAAATATATTTATCTGAACAAATATGGACTGAGATGGAGGGGCCATAGTTTTTAACTTTTCTTGGAAAGTCCTTATTTTTAAACGTTTGTAAATGTTTTCAGTAGGGTTTCCTACTAAGTTTCAGTGAGTTATGCTATTTAAAGCAAAAATATGAGGTCCAGTTTTGAAAACCAAAAATTAATTTAATATTTTTTTTAAAGTTCGATACAGAAAGGTAAGCTTTTTTCTAAAAAGATCAGCAATTTTAAGCATGGCAAATTCATTTGAGCAATTGACTGATGAGTAAGCAAATGCGCTAAGTTTCAGGTTCTAACACTTTTTTCTCCTAAACTATCAATTTTCAGTAAATTCGCTCTGAGTAAAAAGTCCTTTGAATTTGTCAAAGTATCCAGAAAAATATGGTAAACATATTCGTTTGAGATTATTTCCATAAAAAGTTGCGGGAAATAAAAAGTTCTTAAGATTAGTCAAAAAACTCAAAAAATTATTTGTTTTTTATTGGTAAAAATTTTTTACAAAAAAAAGTGCTTGACTTCATTGAAAATAAAATCTTACATTAAAAAAAAAAATTTTCTAAATTTTTGACCGAATCTAAGGAATATTTACTCAGTGTGATTTTATTTAAAAAATTAAAGCTTAGGAGAAAAAAGTGATAGAGGGTAATATTGGCGCAATTTCTTACTCGTCGGTGGGCTTTAACCAAGTTTAAATGAAAAGTTGAGTTATTAAAAAAACTTGAATGGAGAAATATTTGGGATGGAAAAGGAAAGGAACAACATCTCTAGAGCTTTTTTTAATGCCATATTTAGTGCTTTTTGATGATATTACATACGAATGAAATTGCAAACACATCAGAATTTGCTCAAATTGACAAGTTAAAGAACCTTATAAGATAACCCTTCAGCACAAATTTGAGCTCTCTAGAGAGTCAGAGTCCTGAGTACTCATAGGCCAAAATTTGAAAAAAATGCAATTTAAGCGAAAGCAGCTGTATTCAATGTCTTATGTCTCTGACCTTGGTCAACCATTTTCACTATGTGATATCTTATTTTGAAGGGTATAAAAGTGTTAACAATATAAAGTATATTTAAAGTATTATGAGCTATAATTTATGAGTAAGATCTCAATTTGGGGCACCATTTTCAAAGTTGTGATATTTGACTTAGTCTGGTCGCAAATAAATAGTTTAAAATTTTTTTGTGTATAGAAGATGACATAACAAAAAAAAATGTTATCCATAACTTTAAATTTAGATTTGTGGGCTTTTTCATACGTAAATGTGGATCTATAAAAAAAGCTATAAGGTTTTATTTTGTTTTTCATTTATGAACTCCAAATTACATCCCATATAATTCACACTCTTATTAAAAGTTGGTTAAAGCCCACCGTGTCTGACGAATTTGCCACTCTAAAAATTTTTGATCTTATAAGAAAAAATCTTACCTTCTTTCAAAATTATTTAAAAATTATAAAACAAATTAAATTTATTTTTTATTTCCAAAGTGAACCTCAATTTTTTTTTTTAATTTTTATACCTCTTTGAAATTCAGTAGGTGAACTTTTTTCTATCGTACATCCGGAAAAAAGTTACAAGCGTTTGGAAAAGGCTTTGAAAGAAAAGTTAAAAAATTTTACTTCCTCCACCTCAGTCCATATTTGTCCAAAAATAAATAAATTTAATTTTTTGTGTGAGAAGTACCATCTAATAGTACAACGATTAGTACAATTTTTAGCTCTAACGGACTTTATTTTCCACATACTAAATTTTATCACAATAGCTTATACAGCGATAAATGCCGTGATTAGTCTTAAAATGTAGGGCGGTGACACACCCACTGTTTGATTTTAGTCCGAATTTGATCAAGAAATAGCTTTCCATAAACAACATATTTTTTTTTTAGTAAATGAAAATATGTAGTTAAACATAGTAAATTGCAATGCGGTAGGTGGAAATTTTGGAATTTATTTTTATTTCATTTTGCTAGGGTTTTTGAAAGACAAAAATGACGAGCTTTTGGTTTTTTTTTGGTAACGTAAATAAAATTTTTCCATGAATGTCCAAATTTTGTGTTAGAGAGTAGGAAGTAGTACGTCACTACTGTATTTTAGGAGTTTGAATAACTGTCTTGTATATTCTGTACATTGAATTACTCATATATTAAGTTACTAATCATATATCTGTAAAATACCTTTCCACTTGAATTCTAATGTTTGAATTTCTAACATTTTTTTTTTTTTTGTATGGGGCGGCAAATGTCTTTTTTGCCACGGGCGTCCGATGTGCACGGTACGTCTCTGCTTGTATGGAAACCGCGCCCATATGTACTTTTGCGACCACTTTTTGCTGTAGGAAAACTTTTAGCAAGCAGATTGACTTTATCAAATTTCATTAAGATTAAGATTTTGGGATGTGACACGACTTTCAAGGAGTATTTCCAGTACACTAAATTAGCTTGTCTTGATGGCTGCTTGTAGTGGTATCATCTCTCTAATGCTTATGAAAATCATAGTTGACAGTTTGGAGTAATGTAGGATCATTTTTTTCAATTGAGTTGAAGAGCTATGCCCAGTTCTCCATTTCCGCTTACTTTAAGTACAATTCAAGATATTTTTTGTTTTTTTTCTTACTAAAACTTATGTAGATTTGTATGGAGAACTCAATAATAATTTTTAATTTACGATATTTCGATGAAAAAAAAGATATCGATATGACTCAAAGTGTGAAGAAAAAGCATAGCTCTTTTGGATCTTATTAAAAGTTTCATAAAAAAATACTTTTCGATGCAACTTTGCCTCAAATATCTCGAAAAACCGTGATTTTCGCACTTTTAGGTTAGAATCTCTAAAACTGCAGCCATCAGAGAAATTTTGACATCGGATTCGAATTCAGCGCTTCAGAAACATTTGGAAAAGTATATTAGAATATCAACAATATGAATAGACAATTATCTATTAATTTCCAATTGGATTCTTTTGGATCCAGATTGCTGACTTTTTTTGTATAATTTGGCTTAATTAAATGACGACATGCGACACCAATGTTAACAAAAATGTTCGTACGACGCTGATCATTGCTAAATGCAACCTACAGTTATGAA
This sequence comes from Meiosimyza decipiens, assembly GCA_963680825.1. Classification (NCBI taxonomy): domain Eukaryota; kingdom Metazoa; phylum Arthropoda; class Insecta; order Diptera; family Lauxaniidae; genus Meiosimyza; species Meiosimyza decipiens. Next base: position 32,030,981 of record OY804260.1, read on the forward strand.
TGCAAATTACTGTTATTATTGTGACATCTTTAGTTCAAGTACATCCGCACGGATAATTTAAATTTTTTTGCCAAAACTATGTGCGACAAAAACTAAATTTCTATTGAGATAAGGATTCTGAAACATAAAATTGAAGTCAAATCACTGTCAATGATAAGCCAAATTGTGAATTTGCTAATCTACAGTGCAGACAAAACTTTAATGCCACCGGCTCAGTTGCCAGCAAGGCTAGCTTAGGATGTCCAAGTAAACTTGATGAGAGACCTCGCAGTGAAATTGTTCGAAATTGTGACTGATAACCCTTGCGCAGAAGAAGCCTTTTTTAAGTGCAATTAACAAACATAAAAGATAAGCTTACACTAAAAAATACGAAAATGCTCACATTGAGGATCCTACGTTTTGGGAGAAGTTGATCTTTTATGGACGAGTGTGAATTTTATGTATTTGGGCGATCTTGAGTGTGGCTAAAACCAAATTCTTCCCTCAATGTCCGACGGTAAAACATGGGGAAGCTCAAGTCATGGCTTGGGCGTACATGTCAGCTAATGGGAGGGATGGGTAAGTCTACTTGAATATTTTGTAGAATAGTTTTATTACAAGAGCCCAGCAACTAAGTTTAAGTTTGGATTTCATATTTATGTTAACACAAGGCTGGAACACCCTCCCCAATCCCCCGGCCTCAATGTGATTGAGCATCTTTAGGCTTATCTCAAAACAAAAGTCAAGCAAAGACTCGGTTCTTCGGAAAACAGCTCTAAGAGCTGCAAAAATGGAAAAATTGGATATAATTGACTACGCAGTTACAAAAAAAAACCACAAATTCTATGCCAGCAACACTTGCAACTGTAATTAAAGCAATCGTGGGCCACACCGACTATTAAAACATTTTTTAAAAATTATATATGCTTCGTGCGAAGGCTTTTGTTGAAATAGCTTTATAATATATTCATACTATGAACTTGAATTTTTTGTAATTTGGATTGAATCTGTTATAGAATTTATTTTTTGTCATAAAAACTATCTGAAAATAACATTTGTCACGCCTCCTTTCTACACGCTACAAACGGAATGAAAAACTGAATATACCCTTTCTGTAGGGTATACAAATCCCTGTTTTTATTGCAGTACATTCATAATGAAAACAGAGTGTTTAGTTACATTGCCATTAATTACGATTCACCAAGAAAGCTATCCTAAACGTCGCCCACACAAATCCAAGCTTACGTCGAGAGTTTTCACATTTCCAAAATTTCAAAAGTTCAATACCGTTAGAAATCGTGCATTATTTTAAGTAACACTTAGGCTAATGACATGCGAGGCGGATAGCACCGCAGGGATGTCGGCTCTGCGTGAAATAGCACTATAATACACACAGCGGTTCATACCGATTGATTTTGCGTACTGTACGGTGGCTAGAAAGAGAAGACATATTTCAAAAGTAGTTTTTTGCTTCTACGCCATGAACGCCGTGTGTGCATTGGCTATCATTAATTTTTCAATGTTATAAGTGTCAGTCATCCTTTTGTTTTAATCTATAATAATAATTTTTGAGTTTTTGATTTACTTTTAATATTTACATATTTTATATACTTACTCACTCTTCAGTTGCAAACAGAATACGCCGACACAAAAACAGCTTCGAGTGCCTTGTCAAATAAACAGTAATAAAAATAAGAGCCGAGCGGAGAATTATAATGTAAGCACCGAGTGTAGCAAAAACGACACCGCTCTACGCAACCGCTGTGTGTGTCTTCTTCAATTCAGTCATTCAGGCGTGACTGTGTCGAAGCTAAAACCGCCTTGTATTTCATTAGCCTTAGTATACTATATTTAAATACTTTAAATAAAAATACATCCACTCCAAGTAAAAGCTTTAAAACAGAGAGTTGAGCAAATGGGCGTGGCACCTTAAGTTCAAGCAAAAGTTTTGGAACATTAGATACAGAAAACTTTTCGCCCAAACTTTACAAAACTGAACGGGAATATCTGACTACACAAGTAAACTTAACAAAAAACTAGTAAAGGTGTTATCTTCGGCCAGGCCGAAAATCACATACCCTATACTACATTAAAAGTACTTTTTAAATAAATGTTAAAAAAATGTTGAGGAGGTTGAATAAGTCGAAAATAATGTAAAAAGGTTCAAAAATGTTGGAAAGTGTTGGAAAAAACTGAAAATGTCAAAAGAATATGGGAAATGTTGAAAAAAATAGAATAAAAATGAAAAACACGAAATATGTCACGCCCACTCCTACAATTCCGCCCACTTTTGTTTCAATAAATTATATTCGTGATTAACATGATCAAACCAAATTTTAGCACAATAGCTTGTATAGTTTGCGATATGTGCCGTAATTATTCCTAAAATTTAGGGCGGTGACAGACCCACTGGTACAATCCACTCCGATTTTGATCCAGAAATAGCTTTTTAAAAAAAAACTTCTTACTCCAAATTTCACTATGATTGCTCATATATTTCGATAGATATGCCACTTAAGGTATTTTAATTGTATGGGAGGTGCCCCGCCCACTGATTCAATTTTGTCAAGCTTCATTTAATTTCAAAGCTTATAGTAACCGACACCTCTACACAAAATTTTATGAAGATTACTCTCATAGCACACTATCTATAGCATTAAACGTATTTCGCTTATATGGGAGGTGCCACACCCACCAGCGCAATTGTTCCAAAATTTTGAAAGAAGACACCTTTTAGCAAGTGTATCCGCCATATTAAATTTCATAACGATTGCGTTGTTAGTTCTCTTTTTATAACGTTTATAAATATTGTAGGCTGTGCCACGCCCTTAAAATAAATTTTTCAGTAAATTAACGTGGCTGGTATTGTTGACTGCTTTCAGTGGTATCATCCCTAAAATTTTAATGAAAATCATATGTGCCAATTGGGAGTTATACGAAATCCAAATTTTTAATTGTTAAGAAATGACACGCACACTTTTACAAGTCTGCCCACTTTATGCGCCATTCAAGATTCATAAGTTCTTTATTCGTGTACTAAATTTCATCACAATATCTTGCACGGTTTACGAGCTATGGCGTTATAAAAGTTAAAGTTTAGGGCTGTGCCACGCCCATTTAAGAGCTTTTGCAAAGTTAAGACCTAGCCTAATCTTAATGTTGTTCTCATATTCACCAAATCACCAATTTTGATCAAAATCGCAGCAACTTTTTTTCAAAATGGATTTGGGTATATTTATATAGAGTATGGGCGGAAGGCGTGGCTGTGAACCGATTTCGCCCATTTTCATATGCTAGCAGCTTGCAAGAAGATGTCAGCTGTATGCCAAATTTCATTGAGTTAGCTTGCTTAGTTTTCTCGTAAACGTGATTTCAACAGACAGACACACAGACAGACAGACCGACAGCCAGACAGACGGACACAGCTAAATCGACTCAGGTGGTGACGCTGATCAAGAATATATATACTTTTCCATACCTGCCACGCCCCCTTCTATGCGTTACAAACGGAATGACAAAGTGAATATACCCTCTGTGTAGGGTATAAAAAAAGACGGGTTTGAACTAGTAGGCTTGGTACCACTCATGGAAGCCAACACTTTAAAAATCTATGTGGAGAGAACTGTTCACATAAATCTTTCCAAACTAAGTACGAAAAGATTTGGTTACACAGGAAAGAACTGTACAAGCAAGTCTGGTGCTTGCCACTCACGTAAAATCCTTGATACGTTATGCGTAGAAATCTTTTCACTCAAATATTCGCTAACGAGTGGTTCTAGCACCTCCCGTTCAAGTAAGAACTTGAAAAGCTATGCTGAAAAAACTATTCAGGAGAATGGTACCAAATTTGAAATGGAAACGTTTTATGGTACAAGTACTGGAAAAAAATTAGATGTGACACCTTCCATACAAAATGTAATCTGCTAATGCTATGCTGTAATTTCGAAGGAAGGGTCATGTGATCCTGTTCAATCGAACGCAATCAGATTACGGACAACCTACTAAGGCACAACTGACTTCACAGCTGTAATTTATGCCTATCGCAATATGTAGGCTTAGAAGTTTACGTGCACAACATCCCATACAACATTGGCAATAGCCAATACAAATCATACAACTTCTTTCACGTATCCTTGCTAATCCGTTTACGATCTTTACTAGTGTTCTCATGTTTACTAGTGGAAGCTGAATTGTATTTTTATTTTACTAAAAGCTTTTCTGATTTTAATAATTTTTATATAGTTGGGTACTGAAATGCTCCTTGGGGATCGCAGTCTCAGTTCATGTTTTAAGCTGTAACTCTGGAGAGTTCGGCCTTATGAGCTACGGAATCGCTGAGTTCAGTTTTCACTTGATACTTTTAGTAAAATTTTCTTCCATAAATTATTCACCAAGAAAAATAGCCAGAAGTCCTTACTGGTGGGGAGAATCTCTAAGATTTCTTGATACAAATATATTATCATTTTCACACAAGCTCTTTTGATACCACCTATCACTAGGATGTAACAAGAACTCAGCCGCCGTCAGGACCTCGTTGTTATGTTCGAAGATCCACACATTTAAGAGAATCCTCTTCCGGAAACTCACATTTTAAGTGGGTTCCTGCTCGGGCGCCAGTTAACGAAAAAATTAGTGTTAAGTCGGTCACTGGCTCTTCAACTGTAAATAAAATTAAACTCAGAAATTAGTTTGAATTATTTATTACCATTTGGTTTGCTGTCAGAACCCAAGTGACTTAATTTAAGTAAAACAAAATTAAACAATCTAGCCTAATTTGCTGATACAGCCCTTCCCATAGTTTGAGGTGGGCGTCCCCACATTGTGATGACCGTGACTTGGATGCTCAAGTGTCAGCATATTCTAGTGCGTTGTGCAATTAGTTGAATATGCTGACATATCAGATAATGGGTTGGTTGGCGCATGGTATCCTATATGTGCATATATTTATATGTAATTTCTAATTTCTTGAGAAAAATCGAGATAAATTGAAATTCATTCATATTAAAGGAAAATAGTTGAAATCAGTTGCAGATGTAGAGAGGGTAAAGCTTTCTCATCGCCCGTAATTTTAAATTATATCTACGATGAATTCCACATTTTATCTTTTTCTAACTTCAGCCCCCTCCAAGACTAAGTCCTGAACCCACGGCTGTCTAAAAACATTCAACGGGGGAAGAATAATCAAAAATCGAAGTCATGCAAATTCGTGGAAAAATAAACATTTTGTAGAAACATTTTTACCTGAGATGTAGTTCGATCTAATAATGGTAATGTAGTTAAATGTGTTGCTACGCCTGCAAGGCTGCTTGTCGGTTCCGAACCATTTGTTGATGCTTTGCTAAAATCTAACGGATTGGAGTCTTGGCTACAATGGTCTACAGAGTTATCATCAGATTGACTGCTATTAAGAGTAAATTTATGAATTTGTGTTTGTATATATGAATGGGTTCAACACTGAGAAAGGGACTTGATTGAATGCAACATATGTATATATTTTTGTATCAAAGTATTTCGTTTAAAATAAACAGTCCAAATCTTAGTTGAAGCATAACACGCCGTCTGTTTGCTGTTGAAGTTCGGGCAATTCAAAAGTGTTCATTGAAACTTTCCAGGTCTAATTTGCAGTATTCTGCTCTGAAATGTGTCCGTTGAGTTTGCTCTAAACTGAACTTTTTGCTCTTTTCTGCTCTCAGTAATGCAAAGAGTGTAAACATATGCACGAAGAGAGAGACTCGCTCTCACGTCATACACATCTTACTGGCTAACGCGTCTGTAATTAAGGCAATATCGATTTCGCATACAGAAACAGTCATTAAATGCGTTAAACAGAACGCCGGCGGTTGACGTAAATACATTCGTGAAATGGTCATTTGAAAAATTAGGTGTGTATAATGAAACGCTAAACATGAAACGCAAAACATGAAACGCTTTTTTAAATTAATATCTAGAATAGCTACAGCAATAAATTATGTATCAAAATAAAGTACTCATCGAGCAGAGTGTGTGTACTATTAACTTTGAGATAGGTAAACAAAAAGCTGAGACATAAGCGAGGAAAGGTTTGTTTTTTTTAAAGTTTTTTCAAGTAATTCGCTGTTTAACTACCAAAGCCTTGCTGTACCTATTCCAGATACCGTCAAACTTTTATCATTTTAATAAAACATTCTTCCGTAGTTTAGTTTTCTGAAGGTTTCACTTCTACCGCGTGTGAACTGCACACATGTTTTTTTTTCTTCTACTATATTTGGCATTGCTCTCTCTCTCTCTCTATCTCTTGCAACATATAATGTTTCGATTTTTATAAGCAATCAAAGTGTTAAATTTTTTGTTAAAATTTCATTTCTTCACCTGGAAAATTCTTTCTGGATAGCAAGGCTACTTATAGGTACAATATTAAACTAGAAATTTTTTTTTTAAACTTTAAGGATCCCGCGATATTTAAGAAGATAATAGATCTGTTCGGTGACTGAGTTCTCTTAAACAGGCTACAGCTGTCAAAATTGTTGGTTGATATTATTTTGATACTCTTACTTGCTCTACTCTGAAATGTGATTGTTGGGTCTGATCTATTTAAATTGTTCATTTTGCTCGTCTCTGTTCTAGCTTTATATGTGGTGTAGCTTAGAGCAGCAAATTGTCAAATCGAATCATCAAATTGAGCACACTCTTGACAGCTCAAACCTGCTCTAGAGTACCTACTCTACCAATTCTTGTAATGCCGAGTTTTACTTCAACAGCTTCATCTACCTACGTGTTTAAGTTTACTTAAATAGCTCTTGAAGAGCGTCTCGAAAAGGTAATCGGGACATTTATTATAGATTATACTGTGTAATTTAATAATGATCCTATAATTGTAATATTGCTCTAGATGCATCCCGAGCACAGATGTTTTTAAGTTACTCACACTACGTTAAGTCTACGTTTACATTCAAAATCTGGACTTGGGTAAACCGAACAATTAAAAGTGAAAAAAGGCAATAACAAACTTTTAACTAAACGCATTTTCAAAGCTACGGGCAAGGAGTAAGCAGACGAACTAAGGCTTCTAAGTCCTGAATAAATCTGCCTGATCGTTGTAGAAGTAGCATCACAACAACTCAAGGTGCCATTTATTTTATATCCTTGGTATTTGATACTGATAACAAACGGAGTCGCCATACCGTTAAGAAACAGTTCAGGAAAATTAACTGAGCTTACGTAGTTTTTAGAACAAATTTATCCTACACTTTTTGAAGGGTTGAGCTTAAGTTTGTTATTAGACGCCCATCCAAATATATTGCTCAAATCCTCATTAATCCTAGCAACACAGTCCTCAATAAGTCCAATGGGACGGTAGAGATAAAAAAATGATGTATTATCATCAGCATACAGTTGCAAGGTTGAGTTTTGGCAGTCCTCGACAGGGCGGCGGAGGACGAGGCAATTCCTCGCGAACAGTGGAAGTGGGTGGATGCTGCCTTAGCAAACACCCTCTTCCAGATTTTGGAGGAGTTTCCTGGTCCTGTGCCATCATGTGAAGAGGCAGGCTGGTTCCAAGGCCTTTTCAAACTCATCTCCTGTGAGGATGAGCGGTCCGCCATGTTGTATAAGGTGGCTGTTAGCAGACTAGGGGAGGTTTATCCAGGTGCGAGACTAGAGGCTGTTGAGAAGGATGCAATTCCTACCAGGCCTCGGGCTCGCGTCTGGATACCCAGTACCCCGTCGGGAGAAGACGCAGTTCTGCGGATGCTCCGGCTGTGCAACCCCAATCTTCCAACTCACAACTGGAAGATTGGGAAGTTGGAAACTCCGGTCGGTCCACCCATGCAGGCTATGGTCCTCCTAAACAAAGAGTCCATGGAGCCACTGGCGGCAGCCAAGGGGGTCATCAGGTATGGCTTCAACAAGGTGACGCTGAGGGTTTACCGCAATGATGAAGAGCTTGCCTCCAAAGGGGCCACCTCTACCTCTGAAACCATCGACACTGCACCACCAGTGACAGTGGAGATGGATGTTGAGGAGGAAGAGGTGGAACCAGAGGGGGGAGCTGCGCTCCAAGCGGTGAGCCTGAGGCGTCTCTGGAAGGAAACTCCATGGACTCTGATAGGTTATCGGAGGTAGGAAACCTTTTCGATAAAGCTCTGCTTCTAGAAGAGGTTGATGATGACGAAGCGGACAAAACCGTTGTGGAGGGGGGAGGTGATTTGGAATCCGATGAGGGTACTCCAAATTAACCTCCACCACTCTAAAGTGGCATCTGCTGGCTTACTGATCCGCTTATGTAAAAGCGGAGATGATGTAGTCCTCATACAGGAACCCTGGGTTCATGCTGGGAGAGTCTGTGGGCTGAGGATATAAGCTACTGGTGGCGAATGTGGAAGGCAACCCCAGAGCGTGCATTTTGGCAAAGACCAATCTTAACTTGTTTTTGCTTTCTAATTACAGTGACCGAGATACGGTCGTTGCTAGCCTGGAAATTGAAGCTGGTTGCTTCTGGTTAGCTTCGTCATACATGGCTCACGACATGGCAGGTGGCCTACCACCGTCTTTATTAAAGGCTACTGTAGAGCAGGCCTTTGCAAATAAAACTAGGCTAGTCATAGGCAGTGACGCAAATGCACACCACACTGTCTGGGGTAGCACAGATGTAAATGAACGAGGTGAGTCACTTTTTGAATATATTTTAAATACTAACCTCCTTATTTGTAACAAAGGTTGTGAGCCAACCTTTATAATAAAGAATAGAGAGGAAGTCCTGGACATAACACTTGTCTCGGACTTCGCCTTTGATTTTATCGCTGACTGGAGAGTTTCAACTGAGCACTCCTTTTCAGATCATCGATATATAGAATTTGTTCTTACTGTTAGATCCCCAGATCCTATAGTTCACCGGAACGTAAAAAGGACAAACTGGGGTCTATATAACAGGAAACTTGCGGCATATTTGCCTATCTCAACCCCCGTAGAGCCGCCTACTGTACAGGACATTGATAAGTTGGTTCAAAACTTAACGGGTGGGTTAAATAAATCTCTGGAGATATCTTGTCCACTTAGTAAGCCCAGAGGAAAGAAAAAACCCCCTTGGTGGTCAACAGAGATCCAAGTCCTTAGGCATAGTTGCAGGACTTTATTTAATAAAGCCAAAAAATCAGGTTTAGAAAACGACTGGAACGAATACAAATCTAGTCTTAAAATATACAAGAGTTTGCTAAGAAAGGCAAAACGCAACTTGTGGCGAAACTTCTGTGGAAATATAGAAGAGACTTCAGAAGCATCTAGACTAAGGAAGATTCTTTCTACCACGTCCAGCACGCCAGGTCTTTTAAAAAAGCCTGATGGCTCCTGGACAACGTCTAGCAAAGAGGCCTTAGACCTCTTACTCGACACATATTTCCCTGGTAACTCCATATATATTCCAGAGAAAGTAAATTTTCAAAAACAGAGGTCTTCAAACCTTCTTGGTGACATTGTTTCAGAATCCAAAATTCGTTGGGCGATAAGTAGCTTCAAACCCTACAAATCACCAGGACCTGACGGTGTAACACCAGTTGAACTGCAACGATTTATTCGTTTAACTATACCATGGTTGGTAGCTATTTTCAAAGGCTGTCTTAACCTCTCCTATATTCCTCTAGCTTGGAGGTTGACCAAAGTCATCTTTATTCCAAAAGCAGGGAAGAGCTCTTACATAAATCCAAAGGATTTTAGGCCAATAAGTCTTTCCTCCTTTCTTTTAAAAACATTGGAAAGACTTATAGAAATGTATTTTCGAAGCAGTATCAGACCTGATCTGCTGTCCAATTCTCAGCATGCCTACACGAAAGGCAGATCTATAGAAACTGCACTCCACACACTAGTGGGTAGTATCGAGAAATCCTTTGCACATAAGGAATTCGCCCTGACGGCGTTCCTAGATATTGAAGGAGCATTCAATAATGTCAACCCAGATATGATAATATCAGAACTTCTGAAACTGGGCACTAGCAGTTCTCTAGTTGAACTGATCAAAACGTTATTGACAAACAGAACCATTACCTCCAATCTTGGCAAATCCAAGACAAATAGGTTCGTTTGCAGAGGAACGCCGCAGGGGGGTGTACTATCTCCTCTACTGTGGAATCTGGCAATAAACAAGATGCTTATGTCACTAAACAGGCACGGCTGTAGAGCTGTTGCCTATGCGGACGATGTAGCACTAATTGCATGTGGCAAATATCCAAATACACTGTGTGAAATTCTTCAGGATGCCTTAAACATACTGGTCTCATGGGCGGATGAGGCAGGTTTAGGTGTTAATCCGAACAAAACGGAACTAGTACTCTTTACTAGGAATCACAAACTTCCAATTATAGAACCACCTTCACTAAAAGGCACTAGACTTGTCTTCAAAGATAGCGCAAGGTACCTTGGTTTGGTATTGGATAGGAAATTAAGTTGGAAAATTAATGTTATAGAAAGAGTAAGGAAAGCAACCGTAGCGCTTTACTCTTGCAAAAAAGCGGTAGGTGGAAGATGGGGTCTATCACCTCGTATTATTCACTGGCTATACACAGCGGTCATTCGACCGATTCTATTATATGGCATTGTGGTGTGGTGGCCGGTCTTAGACAAGGTCACCTATTACAAACAATTACAGAGAGTTCAAGGGGCGGCTTCCATGTGTATCAGCGGTGCTCTGCGGACTACACCAACTGACGCTTTAGAGGTCCTCTTTCATCTCGTTCCTCTTGACCTGTTAGGTAAACAGATGGCAGCTTGTTCTGCCATTAGACTCAGGGAAACTATTTGCTGGTCCGAGGGTAGAATAGGGCACTCAACTATTCTTCATAGCTTGAGGTCTGTACCCTCCAAGTTGGACTATGTTGTTCCAGGAATCTCATTTAACAAAGATTACGTAACTCATATTCCATCTAGGGATGACTGGAAGGGAGGATTCCCGGGGAGAAGGGGTCATATTAATTTCTATACTGATGGCTCCAAGCTAAATAACCAAGTGGGTTATGGTATCTACTCCAAGGAACTGAAGTTAAGAATTGCTGCGAGGTTACCAGATCATTGCAGCGTTTTTCAGGCGGAGGTTATAGCAATAGAGGGAGTAACATCCTGGCTAAGGAGGAATGTTGTATCCAAAAAGGATATAAATATTTTCTCAGATAGTCAGGCAGCTATCAAATCTCTAGAATCAGTCTTCCTAAACTCACTAGTGGCCCAACAATGTCGCTCGTCTCTAAACGAGATGGCTCAACATTTTCATATTCACCTCATCTGGGTGCCTGGGCATAGGAACATTGACGGCAATTGCAAAGCGGATGAACTTGCTAGGCAGGGGACTACTGCACAAATTCCTCAGGACAAGGAAGGTGTTGGCATGCCACTTGCTACTTGCAAGTTTCTGCTTAAAGAAGAAATGGTTAAAAATGCTAATAAAAGATGGACTGAAGGGTCAACTTGTAATATAACTAGACAAATCTGGCCGAAATTGGATGCTAAGCGTTCGTCTGAACTAATTTCTCGCACTAGACATAGTGTCTCGTCAGTTGTCGCAGTCATAACTGGCCACTGCCTCATCGGCAGACATGCGGAGAGATTAGGTGTTAGGTCCTTTGACTTCTGTAGAAGTTGTGGAGATGTGGAGGAAGAGGAAAATATTAAACATCTTCTCTGCTCCTGTCCCGCACTTGCTAGAAAACGGCACAAAGCACTTGGGTCGTTTTTATTTGATGACCTGGATGACCTTAGACATGTCAGTATAGGTCAGCTATTTAGTTTCATAACGAACTCTGGCTGGTTCAACGAGAGGGTATAGTAAAACACCCTGTGGTATCACAACGGATCATGTTTGGTCTAAGTGAGTCAGTCTTTCGTAACTGACTGCCACTCTTACCTAACCTAACCTAACCTATCAGCATACAGATGGGTTTTGCAGTTTACAACAATGTCTGGCAAATCATTTATAAAAATCGAAAACAAATTTGGTCCCAAGATGGAGCCCTGAACTGTGGTGTAAGTTTGCTTTTAAAGGAGCTGAGGGCCCTTGTTCTGTCACTATATACAGCGTTCTATCACGCAAATAATTGTAAAACGTGTTTTAGCTTATTCATAAGGATTGAATGATCGGCACTATCAAATGCTTTTGAAAAGTCCAACATGGCTCAAATACAAACACCATCACGGTCCATAGCCAAACGCAAATCCGATATCACTTTAATAACTGCCGTCTCGCAACTATGTTTTTCCCGAAACCCAGATTGCAATTTACTCAATTTATTATGACGATTTAAATACAGTTGAATTTGCTTAGCCAAGATTTTTTCAAGTACCTTGGAAAGAAAAGGGAGGATACTAGTAGGCCGATAATCAGACAGGCAAGGTTTTTATTTTTTAGGCAAAGGTAAAACCTTAGCCGATTTCAAACAAGTGGGAACTGGCTGCTAAATATACACGAGTTAAAAATATTCGTCAAGTACTGAAGAATTAGTGGCAAAATAAGCTTCAAAAATTTAGGACAAATTTCATCAGTATTTAGAGCCGTAGACTTAACTGCTCTAATTGCTTCGAAGACATCGGACGTATTTACGCACTCGAACGAGGAGGAATTCTCGTCATCCCGCTCAAAAACAGTATCACCCAGTTCAGAAGCACCGATATCAGGAGGTGCAATAAATGGAACAATTTCTTCAACGCTATAAGGGCACGCAAGATCACCCTTGCTCTTTGCTATGCCCACTACTTTGAGGTTAGTCCAAAAGTTCGAGCCAAGACATGAGTTGAGCTTATTGCAAAGATTTATTCGTTTAGCTCTACGGATCAAAGTAGTTACTTTGTTCCTGGCCATAATATATTGACTTTTATTAAAATCGGTCGGATTTCTTTTACATCTTCTAAAAAACAGTTCTCTTTCAGAGATCTGAGACTTTAATACATTGTTAAACCACGGGCAATTTTTCGATTTGACACATTTCGTCGCAATTGGTATATACGCATCAAATAAATCCCAGACAAAACTATTCAACAGATGCACCTTGTTATCAACTTCAGGTAAATAATAAATGGCATCCCAGTTTAGATTAGAACAACCAATGTAGAGACCTTCATAATTAATGTTTCGAAAAGACCTTTAGTTAAAAGTAATTTCGCGTCTGCACGCGTAAGGTAAAGCACAGAACAGAAAATCTTGAGTGAAATCCGAAGTGGGAGTAATTTGGTCAAAACGATGCACATGCTTACTGTGGCTTGTTAAAAATAAACAAATCGAGTCATCGAAACAAATAATGGTCATTCTCTAAGAGAAACTCTCTATTCGTTGATAGTTATGCTATCAATAATGAAACCCAATTAAGAGTTGAATATAAATCGGACTTGGGAGTTATTTTTGACAAAAACCTAGCACTATGATGCTATTATAACTAAAGCAAAATCGATTTTCATTTTGCTAGTTAGATCGGTCTTGGAATATGCCTGTGTTCTTTAGGACCATTTGTAGGTGGTTTACGCGTTTAGCTATTAGAAAAATCTGCTGGGAGCTTATGCCAACATAAGAAGCTCGCTGCCTATTTCTAGGGTTAAAAACCTAGTGTTCAGGCGTAAGTATTTTGGCATTGTATTTGACCGGGATATATTGATGAATCATATTGTTTGTGCACCACTTCTAGCTCTTTTTGAAATTTATGCCCCCGAAAGAGATTATACGCAAAGGTAACTATTTTATATACCATTTCAGTGTGATCTAATGTATAATATGACCCTAACATTCAATTCTAGGAGTAACTCTATTGATTTCACCTTAAAGAGGAATGCTTTCGAAAGTAGCGTTTACATTTACATTTTGTTTTTGTAATTTATTAGTTAGATCAAATTTGTAACTATATAACGAAAATGTTAATAGTTGAATTAAATAAATAAATAAAAATCTTCTTCGTAGGAAGTGATGTGCTGAGCTTAGAGCAATAATCACGCATTTCGGCCTGCCTTTTAATAGAAACAGCAGCATTGGGAACTCTGCATAGTATTCTATTGCAGCTTTTCTCTTCCACTTGCCGTACAACCTGTTTTTCTGGTTATGGATGATGCTGCCTTATACAAGCAGTGGACCATTAACAAGAACTCTCTTTATCTGAAATGACTTTATAGGAACATGGGTACCTACGAGGTTAAGAGTTTTATTGCTAAAAAGTTCCAACTTCTCGTGTACAGAGCTAGCGTACCAGCACTCATTCCGGTCTATGTATGTTGACCAACCCATCAGTTCAAAGTGTTTAACAAGAAAATACATAGAGCAATTTTGTTAAATTTTTTCATCAAATTTGGAAAAAACTGGAAATTTTGCAGCTCTGGTAGCAACCCTAGAGCTTCTTATTTTGTTTTGATTGAGAATGTACTCGAAAAGGAGTAAGTTTTTGAACTGTGAACGGTCTCGAAAAATGCTAGAACATAAAATTATTTAGAACATGTCTTATACGCATTGATGCAGCGGCTCTTGAGAATCTGACTCAGGGAAACAGTTTGCTGGTCCGAGGGTAGAACAGGGAACTCAACTATCCTACGTAGTTTGAGTTCTGTGCCATCCAATTAAGACTGTACTGTTCCAGTAATCTTATTTAAGAGTGATATGTAGCTCTTATTCCATCCAGGGAATGGAGGACCCACGGGAACCAGGGGCCATATTAATTTCTACACAGATAGCTCCAAGTTAAATAACCACGTGGCTTATGATATTTGCTCTAAGGAACTGAAGATAAGAATTGCTGTGAAGTTACCAGACTATTGTAGCGTTTTTCAGGCAGAGGCTATAGCAATTGAAGAGGTAGCATCCTGGCTGAGGATGAATGTTGTATCCAAAAAGGATATAAGCTAAAGGCTGCTATCAACTCTCTAAAATCAGCCTTTTTAAACTCACTAGTGGTCCAACAATGCTCCTCGTCTCTAAATGAGTTGGCTCAGCATTTTAACATTCATCTCATCTGGGTGCCTGGGCATAGGAACATTGATGACAATTACAAAGCTGATGAACTTGGTAGGCAGGGGACTGCTGCACTAATTTTTCAGGACGAAGAAGATGTCGGCATGCCACTTGCTACCTGAAAGGTACTGCTTAAAGTAGACATGGTAAAAAATGCTGACAAAAGATGGACTCAAGAGTCAGCTCTCAATATAACTATGCAAATCTGGCCGAAATGGGATGCTAAGCGTTCTTCAAAACTGATATAATGCATTAGGCAAGTGTTTTGTCACTTGTTGCAGTCATAACTGGCCACTGCCTCATCGGCAGATATGCGGAGAGATTAGGTGTTAGTTCCTTTGACTTCTGTAGAAGTTGTGGAGATGTGGAGGAAAAGGAAAATATTAAACATCTTCTCTGCTCCTGTCCCGCACTTGCTAGAAAACGCCACAAAGCACTTGGGTAGTTTTTATTTGATGATCTGGATGACCTTGGACATGTTAGTATAGGTCGGCTATTTAGTTTTATTACGAAATCTGGTTGGTTCAACGAGAGGGTATAGTCAAACACCCTGTGGTATCACAATGGATCACATTTGGTCTAAGTGAGTTGGTTTTTCGTAACTGATTGCAACTCCTACCTACATATCTTAACCTAACCTCAACTGAAATTTTCTTACGCTCAGCGGTCGAAGGAAATCAGAAGGCATGTCTCAAAGTGAGATACTCGGTCAATCCGTAGATTAGATTTTTTTGTTGTTTTGAAAACGATGTGTGAAAAAACTGAACAAAATGACAAAAAAAAGAGATTTATTTTACTTTCAAAATTAATTTTTCGTTAATTTTTTAAAGAAACCCGTAGTGTTCCCAAATTTTTCAGAAATACTGTATAAGAAACTATGTTGAAAAGTATACCGAAACTTTTGTTTTGTAAATTAAAATTAAGACTAGTGCAGAAAATAAATGCTTTTTATAGTGGACTCGCCATATGATATTAGAGTTAAATCCTAAAGTTAGCTACAGCTTAAGCTATTGCTTTTCCAGGACCAACAATTTCTATGAAATGCGCCAAAGACATTTAAATTGCTCCAACTTGCTCGTTTTTGGGTGTTTGAAATCTCGGCTCTAAAATTAATTTGATATAAGAAAATAGCTGCTCTATTCTAATCCAAATTCATTAAACTGACCTAATATGCTTGATATATACTTGTTATATTCAATGAAAGTTTTTTCTCAGTGTAATATTAAACGTACGTCTTTTTTAAAACACCATTAACTTCAAAACCACTACTAGAAGGACTGTCAGCTGCAGTAGTTAAAATGCTAGGACATATTTCAATATCGATTTCAGCAATGCATTGATCCAGATGACGAAGTAGACGTGCTTTAGAATCTGGTTCAGATATGCTTGGCATATTCGCTGACGGCGGTGGCTCAGGCGTTGCTAAGAATCGAGCTACTTCTCGTGAACAGTCAGTGTAACCTGCTCTATATTTGTTAATTGCTACAAAATGATATATTGTATATTTAATATGTATGTTTAGTTCCTTATATTTATTCAAAATATAGGTACCTGGATCATCTAGGTTCCGGTGCCTTTGAAAGTGTCTTACAGTCAGTTCTAAGATATCAGCTTTCTCTAATTTGGTGTGCTTAGCTTGACCTTCTGTTGCTTTCGAGTTCAAATTTTTGGTAGACTCCAATATTAGTGCCTTAAGAATTGCAAGGCTTTGGTTAATACGAGCCCTCCTTCGTTTTTCCATTAGTGGTTTGTTAGTTCGCTTAATTATATCCTGGGACGATGACACATTTTGAGAAGAAGTAACTAAGCCAACTGATTTTGCAATGGGAACACAAATAGATGTGGATGTCGATATTTCGATACCTGTTGAATAAGTTAAACTCAATTAGTTGAGAAGTGAGGAAATAAAATTAAAAATCACAAATAGTTTTTTCCTAACACTAACATAATTGGCCCATTTACGGCCAAAGCTTAACTTTTCCAAACACCTAACAGTCGACTACTTTGAATACACAGGACAAAATAATTTCTGTAGACTTCATTCATTTCTTCTTAAGAGTCATACTGAGTTAAGCCTTTTTATTTCCTCTATAGTTTCTCTTAAATTTTGAAAATAATTGAAGTTTTATACTCGGAGTTTATCTTAAGCACTGACTTAAATTATTATAATTTGTGTTTTATGTATAATTTCTATTATTTAAAAAATTGAGAAAGAAGAGCGAACGCAAAAAGGAGGAAACGCAATGTAAACAAATTGATTTTGTTTCATTTACGAAATCGATTCCAGAGAACATTAAAGTTATATGCGTTGACATAAATAAAATACAAACATTATGTGGATCGCTCAGATGGTGGACGATCGAAATACGCGTACGTAAACTGGTAACTGGACTCAGTGATATAAAAACCAAAGTATTATCTTAGTTTCTATTAAAAAGTATTATATTATAGACTGGCTGACCCGGCGAACTTCGTACCGCCTAACAGTCAATGAATGTCGTGGTAACTTTTAGCTGAGTCGATATAGCTATGTCCGTCTGTCTCTCTGTCTGTCTGTCTGTCTGTCAGTCTGTCTGTCTGTCTGTTGAAATCACGTTTACAGAAAAACTAAGCAAGCTAATCCAATGAAATTTGGCACAAAGGTCACACCTTCTTGCAAGCTGCTAGCATATAAAAATGGCTGAGATTGGTTCACGGCCACGCCTTCCGCCCATACTCTATGTAAATATACCCAAGTCCACTTTAAAAAAAGTTGCTGTGATTTTGATGAAACTTGGTGATTTTGTGAAGATGAGAACAAAATTAAGTTTTAAGTTTACAAAGGCTCTTAAAGGGGTGTGGCACAGCCCTAAATTTTAACATTTATAACGCCATAGCTCGCAAGCCACGCTAGATATTGTGATGAAATTTAGTACACAGATACAGATCTTAACTATCTTGAGTTGTGCTTAAAGTGGGCGTAATTGTAAAAGTGGGCGTGGCACCTCTCTCATTATCATAAAGTTGTAAATGCTATTTTAAGTGAACTATTGGAGCAATTGATCTGAAATTTGATATAAGTGGCTTACTGGGTATTAGGTATATATGAATCAAAAGCTGGCGAAACAGCAACATTCGAATTAGTAATGTGCTAAAATTTGGTTTGTTTATTCAATTAAAAGTGAGTGGAATTGGAGATGTTGGGCGTGACATATTTCGTGTTTTTCATTTCTATTCTATTTTTTTCAACATTTCCCATATTTTTTGACATTTTCAACCTTTTACCTTTCCCCTTCACTTTCATTCAACACTTTCTTTATTGTTTCGACTTTTTCATCAATTTTTCAGCATTTTTCATATATTTCGACTTATTCAATTTCTTTCAACTTTCTCTAATGGTTTCCATAATTTTTCAACATTTTTAGTTTTTTCCAACACTTTTCCACATTTTTGAACCTATTTACAATATTTTCGACTCATTTAACCTCTTCAATATTTTTTTAACATTTTTTTAAAAAGTACTTTTAATGCAGTGTAGGGTATGTGAGTTTCGGCCTGGCCGAAGATAACACCTTTACTAGTTTCTCTTCTGTTACCTTAAGGAATAGCTTTTTGGTAGCAATATATGTAGTGGTAAAGCTGATGGCAGACTACTGGTTCCATGGTAAAGGCAATAAAAGAGCGATTCGTACGGGACAAAAAATGGAAGTGTTTTACATGGCCATTTATAGAAAAGCAGAAGTTAGCGAAACCTACCAATATTTTTTAATGTGACTTATTTTAATATCACTTTTTATTAGATTTCGTTTGATTGAAAAATTTTATGAATTTTTTTTTACAAAGTATTATACGACTCGTGACGGGACATTGCGGACGGGACGTATTTTTTTATTATGGTTCAGATTGTAAATTTTCATGTATTTTTTATATTTAAGATTTATATAGTTATTAAAAAATGCATTTAATAATAATCATTTTCGAATAAAATTGGATATTTTTCTTAAAAGAGTATGAAACTTCTTATAAGAGGCTTGAAATCGCCCGACTAAAAACAAATATCTATCCTCAAGGATTAGTTTATCCCCATACCAAATTGGAGCAAAATTGGTGGAGCAACTCAGTCGTGGCTGCGTTTTTTCCCATTATGGGTGGTGGCACGCCTAGTCTCTAATACCTTTTCTATGGTTTAATCTATCTCCAAACCTAATTTCATTAAAATATGTTTATCAGACTAGCCGTGGAAACGTATTTTCCAAACGGGCATGGCACCATCTACTATTGAAAAGAAAACTATTTTGTGGACTGCCCCTCTTCACAAGTTTGCAACTGCCTAGATCACAAAAGTTTTCCACCAACGATTGCCGACGGGACGGACTTCAAACAACTCTAAAAATTAAATTTTATTTTTTGAAGTCGTTGTTTCTTTCTTTAATTATTTGTATGAAACTCTGTTTAGACAAAAGTTTTGACGCACTTATTGCTGTTATTAATCATGAAATGAGAACAAATGATGTTTTTTGATCGCGAACGGGACATTAGAACATGAATTTAAAATTTACAGTTCATAGAGATTTGGATTGATGACTTTTCTTTTTTTTATCTAATTGATTTTGGGAGAGAAATTTTGAGGAATGACTGTCATCATGTATCATCTCTCTTAAAGACTTAAGACATCAAATTGATAGAAATCGAATATATTTCTTAGATAATATCAAATAATAATGATTTTTTCATAACTTTTAATTTTACGATCACGGTAGACTTTTCTGTGGAAACATCCATATGTATGTATGTATATGACCACCCTAAATATGCATCCTAAGTAAAAGTCTTACAGCCTTAGCTATGCCTCTTAATATAAAAGACACGTGGTGCAAATTCCATGCGAATCGATTGAGTGGATTTTATGAAAATGCTTTTTTGAAAAGATTTTTGTATAAGGGCCATCCTAAGTATGCACCCTTAATAAACTTCGGCTTACAAAGCTTACTGATGATATGACGTAGCGGTCATTGAAACTACTTAGTGTAAGCAGCTAGTTGCCAATTTTTTGTTCCTTATAATTGTTGGTGTTATTTCTCCAACAATTAATGCATTTTGAGCTTGTAATTTTTATGGTATTTTTGCACTAAAAAATACTTAACATAAAGCTTTCGGGGCGAAGAGGAATCCCACAAGTGACAAATAATTAAAATCGGTTAAGCCGTTCTTGAGCTATAAGTGGTGTAGCTAAACTCGACATTGTGTTATATATTTAGATAAAATACCCTCTTGGTTAGATTGAGGCTCTAACGAAATATGTGGGAGAGTGGGTGTTTTTAAACTTTTTTCGTTTCGCAACTTTTATGGAAAGGTGATAATAAAATTAATTGAAGGAACGTTAAAAATGCAAACTTTTAGTATTCATTGACAGATAAATTATTATATTGTTGTTCAATCACTTCTATGATTATTTTCCAATTATTATTTACGCTATTTAAATTTAATTCCTTTCAATCTTCTCTTTCTTCCTTCTTTCTTTCTGAAATATCAATATTAAAGTTAGGCAGTGAAGAAAAATAATTAATTTTTACTATATAATTTTCATAATACATATAAGTAGTATTATGTTATTTAGAATAATTTTAAAATTTTCAAATTTGATTACACTTATGCAATTCACAGATCATAGTAAAATTATTTATGCAATTCACAGTTCATTGTAAATTGGGGCGGTGAACTTTCAATGTTGTAATTTTACAACATTTTACGAGGTGGTAACTTGTGTGGTTATTATTCCCATATAAATGCAAATTATGTCTTAAAACATGTTTTTTGAAAGTTGTATTCGTTTTCAATTTTGGTGAGAGAATCGTATGGGAAAAGAGAGTGCTGAAAAGCAAAATTTTTAAAAAACATACGTAAGGACATGTTAAAATAAATCGACTAGTGGTAATTTGCATTTTTGAACATATATGAGAAACAAAAAAAACACAAGTTACATCCTCATAAAACTTTGTCGAATTACAACATTGTAATTTTACCAGCCTAATTTACAATGAACTCTGAATTGCATAACTATTTGGAAACAGTCGCATATTAATTTCATTACAATTTTGGGTTATATTTAGCGTTTTTTACGAAGACGAGCCCTTGTTCAATTTCTTTTATTTCTGTCTTGAAAACATAGCACAATTTACATTTTGCAACATGACAATTTATTTCAAACAATCATCATTGTTGTAATTTATCGTACTTTCCGTTCGACACTAACAACACGAAAAGCAAAGTTTTAAAGTTAAGAAAATGAAAAATGAAAATTCAAAAGTCTTATATTTTAATATTTAATTTACATTTAAAGCTAAAGAAGAATTATCAAAATTATGTATATGTTTAATTGAAAAATGATTACCTCTGCTGTTGCTTGCTATTTCCAAAGTGATTTTGCTAAGCAGAACCAAGTTTCTGCAGACCGACGATTGCAATATGACAATCGTTCAAAACTGGTTTTGAGCAAGCAATAGCATTGTAATGCATGTACTAAAAATATGCTCATCTAATTAAACTAGTTACTATGTTGTTATTGTGCATTAATTACAGGGTATGAAATTAGTATAGTTTAAGAAATAAATTTAAGTCTATAATTTTAATATAAGTATTTTTAAATCATAACTTGTTCATATTAAGTATTAATAAGATAAAATTGTAGCGTAAAGTATTTTAAGATAATTATAATAAAATATACAATAGTTCAAAGCATATCTTAAGAAAATATAATTTCGATTTCTGATTTCCTCCAACAATCATTTTTCTCAATATTTGATTGATTGTTCAGGTTGCTATTCATCGTACTTCTAAATATTATTTTACCGTCCCATTCAAAATTTATTTCCTACTAAAATGAATAATTTATTATCGGATTAGGGATATGTTCTAAGAGCATTTTTATAAAATTTTTTATCAGAAAACGAAGGAATAAATATGATAATATTTATTTGATTGGTATAGTAGGTTATTCTGTTATTCTAATATCCTTTGGCATTTCTACATCTGATACTGAATCCATTTTCTTATTGGATAATATGTTTTGTGAAAATTCGTATGTTCAGTCTACTGGCTAAAATTAATTGTTGAATGTCGTCTATCTGATTTTGGAAGAGTGTTATGTCATAATAAATTTGGAAATCTTCTCTTAAAACTTCTAGGTCGTTTCTCAAGTCCATTGTATTATTCAAAACTTCTTTTTACAGTTATATAGTTTATTTGTTACTATTTGCTGTTCTGTGCTTGATCTGCTCAGAGATTTGTTTATTTATTGATACGATAAGACAGTGCTATTTTTTGTCAACGCTCATAAAAATAATGGTATCATATTGCTATATCCCTATATCTTCCTTAGAGTTCAATATATGTACATACCTACATACCATATTTCATGAAAATCAGACGATTAGTTCTATCTCCACACCAAATTTCATCGAAAAGGGGCGTGACACCGTACAATTTAAAATAAATACCTTTCTCTGAGGCTCAATATATTTCCGTGTACCGAATTTCATCAAAATCGGTTCATTAGTTTAGCAGTGAAAATGTTATTTCCTGATAGGGGCGTGGCACCGTCCACTCAACAAAACAAAAATATATTTAAAATATATTTACTCAGGATTCAATATATCTCCATACCAAATTTCAACAAAAAATAGTTTCTTAAAACCTATTCAAGAGTTCACTCTTTCTCTAAACAAAATTTTATTAAAATCAGTCTATTATTTTATCCGTGTAAACGTTTTTTTCTTATTAGAGACGTGGCGCCGCCTACTAAAAAAAAGTTTACATGTCCCTCCCTCTCTTCACAACTTTTCCAACAAAAGAAAATTAAGGGATTATGTTGTGTTATGGCTGATAAAAATTATTGTAACCGTTTACCAACTGCCTATTTATATATTGATTTGCTTAATTGATTCTTCTATTACCTCATGGTTGGTATTTTCTAAAGCCTTAATGTGTTTTTTGATGACAAGTCCATGGCTCTAGCATTTACCTTTAATCCTTTACCTAAGATGTTTATCAATCCTCTTGCTTTTCTGATATGCGGATTAAATCCATTTATTTTTGACTGTGGAAGTTTAAAGTTGAAAAAACATTAAAAAAAGATACATCAGTTGGTTTTACGAGCGCCCGTATGATTTCTATATATTCTCCTATTTCAACATGGTTGTTCTTGAATTTCGTAATACATAAAACGTGAAAAGATTTTTGGTTTGCCCTGATTTAAGTACATGTTGAATGGTTACACTGTTATCGTTGATATTCACCATTTTTATACCCTACACAGAGAGTATATTCACTTTGTCATTCCGTTTGTAACGCATAGAAGGGCGCGTGGCAGGTATGGAAAAGTATATATATTCTTGATCAGCATCACCATCTGAGTCGATATAGCTGTGTCCGTCTGTCTGTCTGTGTGTCTGTCTGTTGAAATCACGTTTACGAGAAAACTAAGGAAGCTAATTAAATGAAATTTAGCACACAGGTCAAACCTTCCTGCAAGCTGCTAGCATATAAAAAAGTTGCTGCGATTTTGATGAAACTTGCTGATTTGTTGAAGATGATAACAAAATTAAGATTAGGCTAGGTCTTAACTTTGCAAAGGCTCTTAAAAGGGCGTGGAACAGCCCTAAATTTTAGCTTTTATAACGCTTTAGCTCGTAAACCGTGCAAGATATTGTGATGAAATTTGGTTCACGAATACAAATTTTTAAAATTAAAAATTTGGATTTCGTACAACGTATAAACGTTATAAAAAGAGAACTAACCACGCAATCTCTATGAAATTTAATATGGCAGATAAACTTGCTAAAAGGCTTCTTCTATCAAAATTTTGGCACAATAGTGCCAGTGGGTGTGGCACCTCCCACATAACCAAAATACGTTTAATGCTATAGATAGTGTGCTATGAGAGTAAGCTTCATAAAATTTTGTGTAGAGGTGTGGGTTACTAAAAGCTTTGAAATTAAATGAAACTTGACAAGATTTCATCAGTGGGCATGGCACCTCCCTCATTAACATAAAGTTGTAAGTGCTATTTTAAGTGAACTATTGGAGCAATTGATCTGAAATTTGATGTAACTGGTTTACTGGGTATTAGGTACATATGAATCAAAAAATGGCAAAATAGCAACAGTGGCCGTGGCACCTCCCATACAATTAAAATACCTTAAGTGGCATAACTATCGAAATATATGAGCAGTCATACTGAAATTTGGTGTCTTACACCAAAGCTATTTCTGGGTCAAAATCGAACTGGATTGCATCAGTGGGTGTGCCACCGCCCTAAATAATGACGGCACATAGCGCATTAGCACGAATATTATTTATTGAACAAAAGTAGGCGAAATTGGAGAAGTGGCCGTGACATATTTCATGTTTTTCATTTCTATTCTAATTTTTTCAAGATTTTCCATATTCTTTTGACATTTTCAACCTTTTACCTTTCCCCATTCAATTTCATTCGACATTTTCGTTATTCTTTCGACTTTTTCATCAATTTTTCAGCATTTTTCATATTATTCGACTTATTTCAACTTTCTTCAATGGTTTTCATATTTTTTCAACATTTTCACTTTTTTCTAACACTTTTTAACATTTTTGAAAATTTTTACAATTTTTTCGACTTATTCAACATTTTTGTTTACATTTATTTAAAAAACACTTTCAATGCGGTGTAGGGTATGTGAGTTTCGGCCTGGCCGAAGATAACACCTTAACTAGTTATTAGTTGAGTTGTTTTGATTGTTAAGAAATTATTGGAAATGGAGCGCCTTTAACCTCAGTTTGTTATCTACTACAATCTTTTTAATATCTCCGACTAGGCTAATTCATTGGCATATACATTGGAATCCCGATATTTCGTAACCCGTTAATTCGAAAATCTCAATAATTCGTAACAAACTGTTGGTCCCTTGCAAAAATCGCTTTAATTCGTAAAAATTGCATATATTTTGGTCCCCTCGATGATTCGTAGTTTTTTTTTTCAATAAAGTCTGTTTAACCTCTTATAAATCGTAATTGGATCTGACAACCTCTTATAATTCGTAATGTAAAGCAAAACTATAGAACTATGGTTTGAAAAAAAAAATCAATCATAGTAGGCGGCTACGTTTATTGTTCACTTTTTTTGATGGAATTTGTTCGTTGCTTTACCAGAGGTGCGTGTAAAACATAGTGTGGCGTGAAAATGGCAAACTAACGTACTTTATTAGTGTTGCAAAAGCAAAACATCATTTCAGCCATTGATAATGGAGCAAATAAAAAATTTAAGTGGCTAAACAATTTGAAATCGCTCCATCAACGAATACTTCAATCCTACAGAAAAGAATTTTTATAATGCAATCTAGCAATAGAAAAGTCTCTACTTATATGGCTTACTCAGTTCCGACAGTCTAATATTCCTGTTGGAGGCCCATTATTAATGGAAAAAGCGGTGTTTTTTGCAAAAAATTTAATGTGAATAATTTCAAAGCAATCAGCGGTTGGCTCGATCGTTTTAAAAAAAGGAACAATGTAAAATTTAAAAAATTTTGCGGCGAAAGTTCTGCCGTTAATGAAGGTGTTCGTTTATAATGGAAAGAAAAATTAAATCATCTTATAAAGGATTTTAATGTCAAGGATATTTTCAACGCAGGCGAGACTGACTTATTTTATAAATGCCTGCCAGATCGCACATTTTGCTTCAAAAATGAAAGGTGCCATGGTGGTAAACACAGTAAAGAATTTGCTAAATAAATAAAAAAAAAACCTGTTAATTCGTATTACTCTTAATTTAACCTCATTAAATCGAAATCTCGTTAATTCGTACTGCCCTTATTTTAACCTCGTTAAATCGAAAACCCCTGTAATTCGTAAAAAATTGCTGGTCCTTTGCGATTACGAATTTTCGGGATTCCACTGTAGCATTTTTAAACTGTGTTCATGCACGACTTGCGATTCTTGTGGCTTGTGCGTGCTTTAAAAATTTGTCTATAAAAGTTAGGAACAGACTCTTGCTAAGGCTATAGAACACGTTGCAGTGTATAATTTCAAGATTGTTTACCAAATAGGTACGGTCGGAAGCATTGTATGGCCCAGAAGATGCCCAGTAGTTCTTTTTCAATTGTTCTATAGTTTTGCTCATGGCTATTGAGCGTCCTACTTGTTTAACATATAGGGTGATTTTCTTGGGACAATATAGCACCAAACGCATATTTTCTTGCATCTGTTTGAAGAGTAAACGGTTTTTCAAAATAGAAGTATTTTTGAAGTTTCGAAGCCCTATATATATTCGAGGTCGTCAATATTAGTAGGCAATTGAATATTATCTTATAAATTTTCTGTAAATCCCAGTGAGACCAAGAAACTGTTTGATTTTTTTAGTTGTTGAACACATGAGATTTTGTTAATGTTCGTTTTTATATTATTGGAAAAAATATGACCTAAGAGCTCTGCCTCGTGTTTTAAAAACTCACTTCTGTCGAGCTGTATTTTCAAATTGTCATATTTTAATCTTTTAAATATTTTTATTATGGATTCCAAATGTAGGTAGAAAATATAAATATGTCGTTCAGAACGTCGACAGAACGCTATTCATAGTTAGCTGGGGCTGTCTTCAACCCAAATGGCATACAAAGAAATTCGTAATGATCTCCTTCCACGCTAAAGGCTATTTTTGATATATCTTTTTCGGAGACTTCAATTTGGTGAAATCCTTTAGCAAGATCTAATGTCGTAAAATATTGACACCTTCTAAATTTTTCCAATATTTTGTTTAAAATTTGAATTGCATATTTGTCGTCAATGGTTAACTCGATTGACTTTCTATGGTCAATGACAAGTCTCCATTTTTCTTTTCCACTTGAATATATTTTTTTGGGCTCTACCCAAACTGGGGATGAATATGCCCTTATGGTCTTATTAATGTTGACCATGTCTTGGATTCGAGATTCTTGTGAATGTACGGGATCCTGTATGTTTTCACCGCAATTGGCGCATGGTAAATAATTCGAGTTTTATAGCATGCGCAAATGTTAAATCTGATTTTTCATCATAAAATATTTTACAAAATGATCGTGATTTTTTTCAAAATCGGAGTAGCGACTCAGCCGTTTGGGGTGTGGCTTCGCCTATTATTGGAAAGAAAATAATATTGTGCACTGCATCAATTTACAGCGCTTAAAAAAAAAAACTAAACGATTATGTTGTGGTATTTCATATTAAACACGGGTGGCTGGCAAAAGATTTAACCCTTAAGTTGCCTACCTCCAAAAATCCACGGTGCTACGTATTTGAGGTACCTCACTGACCATTTTTCTGTAAAAAAGATAAAAATCTACCGGGCGTTTTTTTGTTTTCTAACAGGTGCCGTTTCTTACATTTCCCTCGAAACCCAGTGAAATGGGTATCGTTGTAAAGGAAATACTTCAAAGAAAGTAAATCTAAAATATTAGTATGAAAAATTAATATTTGTGGATTCTATAACCTTTCAAGATCAGCACTTTTCGACAATTTTATTTTTGTAGATTTTTTTTTGAGCGTCTAGGAAAAAATATTTATGGCAACACATTTTTGAAAATATCGAATCAATTTTATTTTTGGTTTTTATAAAAATTATCAAAGAAAAAACAGTTTTCGATCTTGCAAGGAAAAAATTTTATTGGGGCTATCACAGGGTTTTGAAAATGGTGAAAAATAGGAAATTTAAAAAATTTATCCATTTGAATAAGTCAAACAAAAAAATTCCCACCGGGTCACGCCTAATGTTAACAAATGTTCCATGGTCCGGAGATGCTCTAAGTGATGTGCAAAATCCATTATCTGTTGGAGAAAAAAAAATGTTCAGAAAATGAGTCATAAACGGTCTTTTCCAGGGTCCCCATCGATTGCAAAACGGTTCTTTGCAGGGTCTGGGGATACTCTAAGTGATGTCTAAAATCCATTTTCGACCTTTCCCCATTTGTTAAAGAGCTTCACAAAATGTTCCACGCGAATATCATAATTTTTTTATACAATCGTGTTTCATGAGTAGCTCACGCAACACACACGTACTCACACAAATAGAAACGAAATTGAACGGCATTCACTAGAAGTGATTGTGAAACACATTCGCATTCACAGACTTCGCCATGAGACGAAATGGATTTTCTGTGAGCCGTGAATCTGCTGAAAGTTTCAACAGATTCATGAATGGCAAAAAATGATGAGTGGCTCACTGCAGTTCTCTGGTAACAACGTTTTATTGTCTTGCAGTATCTGTTAAAAACTCATCGAATTGAACCGATTCTTTGTGAAATTTAATTTTGAAAACTCATCTTCAAGAAAAAAACTATTAACAAAAATAAGTTTAATGAGGAGGACCCTTATTTAAAATACTATTTTAATAGTGAAAATAATCGAAAGGAGAGATATTATCATTTAAAAAATTTAATATAATAAATAAGTCTCAGTAAAATAGAAGAGAATGTGTCGCTAAACAAAATTATCAATTTTCAAAGCACAAATTTATGTTCATGGGAGGTACCCCTAGGGTGTAACGAATTTCAACCATATTCTACACACATCTATTACTATATTTTTCTAGCATTTTGACAGAGCTTCGTTAAAATCGGAAAATTTTTGTATGTACCTCCCATACAAAAGCATGTAAAAAATTAATATAAATCCAAGGGATATACTCCTAGGCACTAACCGATTTCAACTATTTTTGAAATTTTTCTTAATTAGCATAAATTAAAGAAGCATACCATTATCATAGGAGTACTCCTTCTATTTTTGTCACCCTTTTGTATGGACTCAGTCTACTGTGCGGCGTAACAAATTCTGATGAGAAATTTAATTTGGGGATTTTTATTTTTTTTGCAGAAAAATAGTCAATGAGGTATCTCGAATACGAATACTCGAAAACCTTTTCCAGTCAACCGTGTTTAAAAGTAAATTCATCTTCATAGATTGGCTTGGATGAGGAGAATAAGTTCTTATTCAAGTAATTAATCATCCCCAAAATGGAAAAGTGTCAGTCATATATAAATGTATATTTAATTCCCTACATTTTATGCCACGGTTAGACTGGTGCCCGTCTTCATAAAAAATTCATAATTTCCAAGGTTATGGCGAGCGTTTCCATATGAAAGTAGATATATTCTGAAGGTTGATTGAAGAATAACATATAACAAAATAAAACTTGTTAAGGTGTTATCTTCGGCCAGGCCGAAACTCATATACCCTACGCTGCACTGAAATTACCATTCAAATAAATGTTAAAAATACGTTGAAGAGGTTGAAAAATGTTGAAACAATTCATAATCATGAAAAAGTCGAAGCAGTAAAGAAAATGCCAAATCAAGTTGAAAGAGGTTGAAAAAGTGGAAAAAATGCATATAAGATATATTGGGAAAAATAAAAAAGCTATAAAATACCACGCCCACTTCACCGATTCCACCTACTTTTGCTTCAATAAATTAAATTCGTGATTCAAAAATAGCTAGAATACTTTGCGATATATGCCTTAAGTAGTCTTAACATTTATTGCGCTGGTACTATCGAGTCCGATTTTGATCCAGAAATAGCTTTCCATAAACCAACCTCTTACACCAAATTTTAGTATGATTGCTCATATACATATTTCGATAGATATGCAGACATACCTTATAGCAATTCAACCACTTATATCAAGTTTCATGTCAATGCCTGCAATAGTGCTCTTAAAATATCACTTCCATCTTTATGTTAATATAGGTGGTCCCACGCCCACTGATGCAATCTTGTCGAAGCCAATTTAATTTTATAGCTCATAATAATTGACATATATACACCAAATTTTATGAAGATTACTTTCATTGCACACTATCTATAGCATAAAACGTTTTTGCTTATATGGGATGTTCCACGCCCACCGGTCCTATTATTCCAAATTTTCATAATAAGACACCTTTAAGCAATTATATCTGCCATGCTAAAGTTCGTAGTGATTGTGCTGTTAGCTCTCTTTTTATAACGTTTATAAATACTGTAGGCTGTGCCACGCCCTTCAACCAAATTATCCAGTATATTGACGTAGCTTGTATTGATTACTACTTTTAGTGGTATCACCCTAAAAATTTTTATGAAAATCGTATGTACCAATTTTAAGTTATACTAAATTAAAATTTTCAATTGTTAAGAAGTACCACGCCCACTTTTACAATTCTGCGCACTTTATGCAAAATTCAAAACATATAAGATTTGTATCCGTGTACCAAATTTCGTCACAATATTTAGCACAGTTTACGAGCTATGGCCTTATGAAAGTTAAAATTTAGGGCTGTGCCACGCCCCTTTAAGAGCCTTTACAAACTTAGAGCCTAATCTAATCTTAATTTTGTTCTCATCTTCACCATATCACCAATTTTCATCAAAACCGCAGCAACTTTTTTTCAAAATGGACTTGGGTATATTTACATAGAGGATGGGCGGAAGGCGTGGCCGTGAACGGATTTCGCCCATTTTAATATGCTAGCAGCTTGTAAGAAGGTTTGACCTGTGTGCCAAATTTCTTTCAATTAGCTTGCTTAGTTTTTGCGTAAAAGTGATTTCAACAGACAGACAGACAGACGGACATAGCTATATCGACTCAGGTGGTGACGCTGATCAAGAATATATATACTTTTCCATACCTGCCACGCCCCCTTCTATGCGTTACAAACGGAATGACAAAGTGAATATACTCTCTGTGTAGGGTATAATTAAAGTTGCTACTGTGTAGGGTATAATTAAAGTTGCTACAAAAATTAAATTAATTATTGCAAATCATAAATCTTAACTTTAAATGCTTGTAAAATCAAATAGGGTGAAAAAACACAGATAAAATTTTCAGAGATGGTACTCCTATATGTTCTGAAAATTTTGAGCCTAAAAAAGCTGAAATCGATTATGGAGTATTTGGGAAATTGATGATTTCTTGGAAAGTCAATTTTTTATCTTTTACCACATAGAAACCGTTCAAGCCTTCATTTATTCAGATTTGCATTTTTTTTGTCATCTACTAGTACACAACTACATAAAAATAATGTAAAAGCTAATATAAATTGTGTTGGTTTGTTTATATTCATCAATGAATTTTTTTGTTTTACTTACGAGTTTTTTTTAACACAATTTGAAACTTTTTTTAAAGCAATAATACTGGTCAAAAAAATTTTATCGATTTTTTTATATCTTCTACAAGATAGACCAATCACTGAAAAAAGTTTCAGCCTATTTAAAAAAACATGAGGGTAATGATAGGCCCATTATAGATGGAATGACCCATGTCTCATATAATACTGGAACGTATGATATATTCCCATCAATCAAATAATATGTTGAATATATAATATGTAATGTACAACATGTTGAAACATATAAGCTGTTACAACTAGGGCAACCAAAAGTAAGCATTAGCTTAAATAAGCATATTTTGCTTATTCGATATCATTTTCGATGTTAATAATTCTGACGTCTAAACCTATTTTTGCTTATTTAAAAAAAATATGGCCGCCTTAGTTTCCTCACATGCAATAAGTATGCTAACTGATGTGCATGAATCCATTCGTTTTCCTTTTCAAGCGATTCGCTAAAAAATAAAAGCTTGGCTTGTAAATAAACGAGTATGACAAGCCGACAGTAACTCAATGTGAATGTAACTCAACAACTCGAATGAGTGTTTACTTTGCAAGCCGGCATGAAATTTGCAGGAGAGTTGATTTTTGAAATGTTTTAAAAGCGTTTCAATTCAACTTTCTTTATTCTTTTATACGTTTTTTTAATATGTTTTTTAATTTATTTATTTAAGACATAACAGAAACTACGAAGAGTTTTGGGATATACAAAATTAGTTGCAACGTATGTGAACAAAAAACTAGTAAAGGTGTTATCTTCGGCCAGGCCAAAACTCACATACCCTACACTGCATTGAAAGTACTTTTTAAATAAATGTTAAAAAAATATTGAAGAGGTTGAATAATTCGAAAATAATGTAAAAGGTTAACAAATGTTGAAAATAGTTGGAAAAAACTGAAAATGTTGAAGAAATATGAAAATCGTTAAAGAAAGTTGAAAGAAATTGAATAAGTCGAAATATAAGAAAATTGCTTTAAATGAATAAAGAAAAGGTCGAATGAAATTGAAGGAGAAAGGTAAAAGATTGAAAATGTCAAAAGAATATGGGAAATGTTGAAAAAAATAGAATAGAAATGAAAAACACGACATATGACACGCCCACTTCTCCAATTCCACTTTTAGTTAAATAAACAAACCAAATTTTAGCACAATAGCTTGTATAGTTTGCGATATGTGCCGTAATTATTCCTAAAATTTAGGGCGGTGGCACACCCACTGGTACAACCCAGTCCGATTTTGATCCAGAAATAGCTTTTTATAAACAAACCTCTTACACCAAGTTTCAATATGATTGCTCATATATTTCGATATTTGTGCCATATTATGGTATTTTAATTGTATGGGAGGTGCCACGCACACTATTGCTATTTCGTCATTTGAATCATATATACTTAATACATAGTAAACCACTTACATCAAATTTCAGATCAATCGCTACAATAGTTCATTTAAAATAACTTTATGTTAGTGAGGGAGGTGCCACACCTACTGATGCATTTTATTTCAAAGCTTGTTATAACCGACACCTCTACACAAAATTTTATGAAGATTACTTTCATAGCACACTATCTATAGCATTAAACGTTTCACTTATATGGGAGGTGCCACACCCACCGGCACAATTGTGCCAAATTTTGCAAGAAGACAATTTTTAGCAAGTGTATCCGCCATATTAAATTTCATAACGATTGCGTTATTAGTTCTCTTTTTATAACGTTTATAGATACTGTAGGCTGTGCCACGCCCTTAAAAGAAATTTTCAGTATATTGACATAGCTTGTATTGTTGCCTACTTTCAGTGGTATCATCCCTAAAATTTTAATGAAAATCGTATGTGCCATTTTGGAGTTATACGAAATATAAAATTTTCAATTGTTAAAAAGTGCCACGCCCACTTTTACAATTCCGTCCACTTTAAGCACAATTCAGGATTTATAAGATCTGTATTTGTGTACCAAAATTCATCAAAATATCTTGCACGGTTTACGAGCTATGGCGTTATAAAAGTTAAAATTTAGGGCTGTGTCACGCCCCTTTAAGAGCCTTTACAAACTTAGAGCCTAACCTAATCTTAATTTTGTTCTCATCTTCACCAAATCAACAAATTTCATCAAAATTACAGCAAGTTTTTTCAAAATGGACTTGGGAATATTTACATACTGATTTTGCCCATTTGTATATGCTAGTAGCTTGCAAGAAGGTGTGACCTTTGTGCCAAATTTCATTGAATTAGCTTGCTTAGTTTTCCCGTAAACGTGATTTCAACAGAAAGACTGACAGATACACAGACAGACAGAAAGACAGGTAGACGGACATAGCTATATCGACTCAGGTGGTGACGCTGTTCAAGAATATATATACTTTTCGACGCCTGTCACACCCCCTTCTATGCGGTACAAACTGAATGACAAAGTGAATTTACCCACGGTGTAGGGTATAAGCAAAAACAGCTGTTATATCAAAGATATTTTGAGAAACATTTTTATGAATAAAACAATTAATGTTAAAACAAATTTATTTATGATTTCTTATTTTTTTCCATAAGACTAAAGCAAATCCTAATTTTTTTTCCATCAATAATTTTTGAGATATTTGGTTTCAAAAAATATTCAAAAACTATGCTATAATTGATGCAAAATAAATGTTCAGTATTTTGTTTATTAATATCTATAGCTGCTGGAATTTCATACAGATCGTTAACGAAGTTCTTTCTGATAAAAAAAAATGTTTTTTGAGATTCGTTTCATGATCATTACATCGTTCAACTTCTTGTTTAGAAAAATTAGTAAACCCTACCCGAAATTCAGGATCTCCTAAAATCTGCTGCTGTAATATTAATATGAGCCCGTACCTACGAGTTTTTTTTTAGGTTTGAACTCGTATGCCCAGAAATTTTAAATTATGTATGTTCACAGCTAAACTGCTTATTTTTCCAAAATTGATGAGAAATGTTCGTGTCTGACAGTAACACAAAAAGTTAAGTGATAAAAAATTATTATTTTTTCTTTCTAAGTAATATTCATCAGTAGTAGTTTCGAGTTTGATGGGATAACACACGTCGAGAAGTGCTGAATAAAATGAAGCTATTAACAAATCGCCTAAACTAAATATCTATCTCAACTTTGATAAAAATTTATTCACTGCAATCATGATATGCAATTTGTGTAATTTAAAAGTCGAAAGACTTGAACAAAAAGTTTTGTGTGTTGATTGCAAAATCTATCATAATTTAAAGTGTGCCAAATTAGAAAAAAAGAGACTTCGAATTTTTAGAGAAGGGCAAACAAGGCTATAGATACGTAAGTTCCAATAATTTAAAGATAAAATCATTTCTATCGGATCAAAGTCCAATCAGTCATAACAACCTTAAACCTGCAGTAAACTTTGGCAGGTCCAACAACAAGACTTCCTCGAAAGCATCTCCAGCTTGCAGTTCTCACAATTCACATGCAGATTCAGCTGGTTCTTCTTCTGTTGCTGTCCCTGTTGCTTTCACACCTGCGGATGAAATTTCTTGCGCTATTGCTTCTTCTGAGAAAATCTAAACAATCACACCAGAAGTTACGCTCTCGATGCTTTGTGCGGAAATAATTAAATTGAATAAGTTGAATACTGCGGTTCTCTTAAAAATAAAAAGTTTGGAAGAGAAGTGTGACATTTCAATATCAATCAATATTTCAATATATATTTCAATATCAATATTTCAATATATATTTCAACATATAGTATGCTTAAGTCCAGATTAAACTTTTTTTAACAAAATCAAAAACGCTGCTCTGTTGACATTGTTGGATTGCCAATAGCTGGCGCCGCGAAGGTAAAACAGAGTGTAATGCAATTGATCTCTCGCGGACTCGGTGTAAGCTTTAGTGAAACTGAACTGAGACTCAATTGTTCACATTAGAATTAAGGAAGGGGAAAAAGCTTTAACAATAAGAATCTTGGAAGAACTTTCTAAAATTTAATTTCTAAATATTAATTAACAACTTTTGAATTTCGATATTAATGCCTCATCCTCAATTAATTCTGATGTACCAAATTGCTGTTGCCTTGATCATCCAAGAAGAGATTTAAGTTCAGATGTGTCGGTGATTCATCAAAATATCCGCAGTTTAAGAAAAAATTTTGATAGCTTCTATTCCCATTTAGCATCTCTTGATCATTTTCCGGATCTCATACTTATGTCTTTCCGAAACGTGGATCAATCAGAAGTTACAAATTTTAATATTCGAATTTTTCATTTGCCGCTAAGTGTAATAATACATATGCTTCTGGTGGGGTTGCTGTTTTCTATAGAAGTGACATTGAGTGTACAGTAATTAACATTGAACTAAATACTGCCGTATATCTTATTGTTTTGTTGTTGTGTATAGGTTGCACAAATATAGTCTTGATAACTTTTTTAATGAGTTTTCCGCCTTTTTGAATAATCAAACAAATAAAAATATGATTTTTATTGGTGACTTCAACATAAACATCATGTCTAGTTCGCCTGATACTGATAGTTTACAGTCTACTTTAGCATCTTTCGGATTCAATTCTCTGCTATCTGAACCTGCCCGTAAGAGTCTAACTGCTAGTTCTTGCTTGGATCACATTTACCTAATGTGATCCAATGATCATGATGTGAAATTAACCGACCATTGCTTAATAAGTGCTCAGTTGGGTCATACTGTTTCAAGAGAAAATCCGTGTCATACTATAAATCATTGATAAACTAATTATACTAAATTAAGGACAGCTTTGACGATGGAACTATGGGAAAATGTATTGAATTCAAATGAACCATCGATCGCATTCGATCCTTTTCTAAAAAAGCTAAAAGATTACACTGATAGTAATACTCCAGTTCTTAGTAAAAAATAGAGCAAAGTTAAGCGTTCGAAGTCATGGATATCAGCTGACTTATTTAAGCAAAGAAATAAAAAAATAAAATCAGTGCAAAGGTGAAGAAACATCCCCATAATGAACGGCTTAGGGAGTACTATAAGAAACTGTGTCTTGAGTTAAAGATTGAAACACGCACATGTAGAGGTGCTTATTAGGTAATAACCCAGCAGGCAATTGAACAAGGCCTGCTAGCACTGCTCCGATTGTAAGAGGCCTTCTCAAAACTAAATTTTCATGCAAATATCAAAAAAAAATTTTTTTTTTACTATGATTTTTGTTTTTTATAATTAGCAGAATTACACTCCGTTGAGTGTATACTCATGAAATGCTATTATGCCTTACCACGGCAGGCCTGCTATTATGCCTTCCCACAGCAGTACTGCTATAAGGCCGTCCCACAGCAGCAGTGCTATATGGCCTTCCCACAGCAACAGTGCTATAAGGCCTCATAATAGAAGGCAAAAAAGAAAGACTTCATGTAATTTTTTATTTCAAGTATTGCAATGTTTTATGATTCGACATTACTTTTTTGTCATTGGAGTGTACTTATACGACATCAAAAGTAGATAAATGGTTAGAAGTATGGAACGGTGTGCATGTTGCTAGGCTGGTCTTCTGTTTCATGTTATGTTAAAGTGGTAGGTAGAGTGTTGTGTATTCAATGTCAAATTATAAATTAAGAAAACGTCACAAAAAATAAACATTAAAAATATCAACGCAAAGGAGGTTGACACAGATAAAAAAAAATATTTAACTAAGAGTCTCACGACGTATTAAGATTTCATTTTTTCAAAGTACTTCTGTGACCCCTTCTACGGTAAGCACTCTTAGAAGGGCTCTTGACGCAAGCTATGTAGGAAGACCTGCTTGAAGAGTATTTCTATCAGGCCTGCTAAAGAAGGCCTGTTTTATCGGGACGTTTCATATAAAAAAGAAAGTAAGTTTGAAAGGAGGTGGCAAGACCTTAATCTTACCAAGGAAGGCCTGCTAGAAGGCCTGCAAGCTCCTGCCCTTGCCTACAGGGAACCTAGCAGCAAATCTGGGCAACAAAATAATGGGGGCTAGTGAATGAAATTTTAAATAGAAATAAGTTATCAACCGACATCATTGTAAAAAAGGATACAATTTAATTTCCAATCCAATTGAGATATGAAACGATTACTTTTCAAATATTTCTGACTCATTCTATGTGGACAATTTTAATAATACTTTTTATAATGGTGAAGATTGCATTCTCAAAAAGGAAAATCCTCAGCATCAAAGCTTTTTCTTTGAGGACTTTGAACTAGAAATTATCGGGTTAATCTCTTCATTTAAACCATCAAGCTCAAATTCTTTTGACGGCATTACAAGTAATGTTCTAAAAAATATATGTTTTCAAATTGCGCATGTTTTGTGCTGCATTTTTAATCCAAGCATATACAAAGGTGTCTTTCCTTCAAATTTTAATACAATTGTGATTCCCCTGCTCAAGAAAGGTTATGAAAAAGACATTAGTAACAGTTTTTTCCAAAATTTTTAAAAAAGGTCTAAAGACTCGAATTTTGTCTTTCTTGGAAAAATCAAATTTTTTTAGTAATCTTCAATTCAAATTAAGAAGTCAAAGATCTAAATTTTGTAGTGAGGTTTATGATTCAATAAACAATTCCGAAATCCCATCTGCATTGTTCATCGACATAACGAAAGCTTTTGATATGATTGATCACACCCTGTTACTAAACAAGTTGCATAACGCCGGCTTTAGAGGATTTATGCATGACTGGTTTGTTTCATACTTGATTAAACGAAAACAAGTAGTAAAAGTGGATAGTAGCACCAGTTCCGAAAAGTCATTAAATATTGGAGTACTACAGGGCTCAGCCTTAGGCCCAATTCTGTTTTTTTTTATTTTTTGCTAGTTCACATTTTACTCAACCTTTCAAAGGGAAAATTACTGCCTTTGCTGATGATACTGCTCTGTCGTACTCTAAAACTCATTACTTAGAAATGTCCTCAATTGTTAATCACGATTTGGAAATACTACGACGGTGGTTTAAGTTTCATAAACTTATTATTAGTAGTAAGACTAAATTTATGATCTTTAACCCGACGATTTCAGTTTGTAACGATCTAAGTTTTGTATGTCACTCACACATTTGTTTAAAGTTTAGATTAGTTAATAGCTGCGCTAACAATATTGGATTAAATGTTGGGGAGGCACTCACTCTAATAAAATGGAACCACTACTTATTAAGCAGAAGCATTCTATTCGGGTTGCTTGTAAGGTAAATCGTAGCATGTCAAGCAAGTAAGTACATGGGCTGAAAAATCTGTCTTGTTACACCTCATTTGAATGTAACTGTCGAATTTTTATATATATTTTGTATTTTTACTAAGAAATGCTTTAATTTTATAGAAAAAAATAAAAAACACAAAAAAATTTCTTTAAAAATTAATTTTTTATTCCTAAGAACGGTTCTCAAAATATCTGTCGTCTTCCGTTTTTTTTTTCGTTTTATTTTTTTATTTTTTACATGTTATCCTTCAATCAATCTTAAGGATGTACCTGCTTTCAAATCGAAATTCCTGCTATAACTTTGGAAAATATGAGTTTTTTGTGAAGGCGCGCAACAGTGCAATTGTATGAATGGTATGATAATTTCCAAAGTTATGTCCGGATTTTCGATATGCAAGCAGATGGATTCTCAGTATTGATTGAAGAATTGTATTGATAAAAAAAAAAGGAGTTTTTGTATCGAAGATATTTTTAAAACATATTCATATTTTCCATCAGTTGGCATGGCACCCCCGTACATACAAACAAACGTATAATGTCATATGTAGTGTACTATATAAGGGGTGCTAATAAAATTTGGTTTAGAGATGTCTGCTGCTATCAACTTTTAAATAAAACTAAATTCAATATATTTTTAATATTTCCGACTTGATCAATCTCATTCAAATTTTTTCAATATTATGTATAGTTTTTATACTTTTAACCGTTTCACTCTCATCATTAGCGATTAAGCCCTCTGAACTGCTTTAAAATTTTTCAACTTTTTCCAACATTTTCCAAATTTTTTCGACTTTTTCAACTTCATTCAACTTTTTGACTTTTTAACCTTTTTTTTCACGTCCTCACTTTATTTTCATTGTCGGCTTCGCATGAAACGCCCCATATCACAAAAAATAGGGTAATTTTAGCGTCTTTATAAAACATCAAGTTTTTTTTCTTTCTTATCGGTAGTCAAGTTGAGGTTTTAAAGACGGCGAAGTTTCTTCTGGCAAAACAATTTAAAAATTTCAGCTGAGCTGATATCGATTTTCTTATGAATATTTCCCAAAGCCAATCCATTCAAGCGATCTTCTGTCACTGTTATTCGTAAATACGATTTCAATCATTTTATCACAGAAAGACTATGTCCTGGTGTTGCCGAAGTTAATGGAATCGTGGAAACTATTTGCAGTAGAATTGTGATGCTTGGGAAGAACTACACGGAGAAAACACTAGCTCAAATTTTAGCAAAAATTAATAGATGAATACAAAAAATAAAAATTATGAAAAATTCTATTCTAGTTTGTAATTTATTTAATTTTACATTTTTTATTGAGTGGATATTAAAAAATAATTTTCTTCATTTTATTTATCACCTAAAACTTGGAAATTATACAAAGAATTTATTAAATTTTAATAAATTGGACATAGAATTTTTACTAAAGCGCTCATCAATGTGAGCATATTTCATATTGTAGTTTGTGATTCCCGCTTTATAATTTATAAAAAGTAGCTATAGAAAAATTATTTTATAGAAAATAATTTTTACAAATTCTTATGTTATAAAGTATGATTGAATTAATTCATATACATGCATATTAATATTTTAAATCAAGATAAGTAATTTTTATTATGTTTGTGACTTGTTTGCTATGATTCTTAACTGGTCAATGCAATGAATTAAATATAGTGTGTTTGCAGACTCTTTAACATCGGCTAACAAAGCTTACTGAAGATATGACGTAGCTATCACTGAAACTAGTATAAGCAGCTGGTTGCCCATTTTTTGTTCCTTTACAATTGTTGGAGTTATTCTCCAACAATTAATGCATTTTGCACTTGTAATTTTTTTGTTGTTTTTGCACTAAAAGTACTGAACATAAAATTTCTATAAAGCATATAAAAATTACATAGCTGATGTAATAAATTCTAAAAATCAACTTCATTTATTAATTATTTCATCAAACAAATTTTACAATGCACTTTTTAATAATATTACATCTATTGACGAAAAAATAGTACAGTCCTTTTAAAATTCAATAAATTATTTCAGTAATTTAGTACGTGAATTTAGATATATTAATATCTACTTTGTAAAAATTTAAAACATGCATTCGAAAAAATGATGAGAACGAAGATGCAATTGTTATATTATGCTTAGAAATTTTTGTTAGAAACTCGAACCGTTTCTAGATTACTAAAAATTCTACTAATATTTCTGTAATTTTGATTAATATTTACAAGAATTTCGAGCTCTTGTTTTTTCCGTGTATGAGCCGTTTTCCTCGAAAGCGGTGTAAGTGTATTTTATTTTATATCGAGATATTTAAGGTTTTATATTTGAATAATTTGAAAAATATGGATATTTTTTAAATCTAAAATTCATTTAAGTTTATAATGTCATCATTTTTTAAATGGGTGGAAATTTCTCAAGAGGGTCACTTCTAAACCCAAATTGCTAATTTTTTAATGAAATTTTGTTTTTAGATAGTGGTATATGCTAGAAATTAAAGTAAGAACGGTGCTCGAATTGTATTGAAATAGAGTATGTGTGAAAGTTTTTCTATTTTATGTAATATATTTTGGAATGCTTAAAATATGTTTATTTATTAAATGTTAATGAAAAACAGCCTTCCCTGTCCGATCGAAAATCGAAAAAAATTATGTAAATGTTAAAAACATTTAGGTACAATATTTCGTTAAGAAAAAAATGAGTCGCTTTTGAAGAAATGTTTATTGATATATTTGTAATTCTGCACATCATTAATTGCAAAAATCTTTAATTTTTATATTTTTAAGACTTTGAATGAAGACCCATTCTCTTACAAACCTCAATTCTCTTGTCAAATCGGACAAGAAATGTAGAAGTTATTCAAAAATCAATGAAAAAAGGTAATTTCCATATGTGCATGCATTCCCGTGTATAGGATATTGACTATGTAATTGTACAAGGAACTAATTCGTTAAAATTTATTGTTTTATATGTTCAATTAAAAGTACTATTAAATTTAGACTTTTGAGAATCGTTCAAATTTGTCTGTTTTTTATTTTTTTAATTATAACTCAATATCTATACATTTTTGGTAGATACATATTATCAGATCATTTGTAGAAAATAAAATCATATCGTAATAGCATTTTATAAAGTCAAAAAACTTATGTTTTCAACAAAAAAAGTTAGAAAAAAACTGTTTAAAAAAACATTTTAGTTAGTAAACGAATTAGTTTCTGTCTCAATTACATATGTAATGTAGTCAATAGCCTATAAACGGGAATGCATGAAAATATTGAAATCACCTTTTGTAATTAAGTTTTGAATATCTCTTACATTTCTTGTCAAAGTGAGTATATTCACTTTGTCATTCAGTTTCCGAAACTAGGCGAAATTGGAGAAGTAGGCGTGGCATATTTCAACTTATTCATACATGCTACTTTTTCATCGATTTTGAATTGTTTCAATATTGATCAACAATTTCCATATTT